>APFE031671898.1:1171-24366 GCA_000404065.3 Pinus taeda | reverse complement strand
TGATACCAAATGTAGGTTTTAACCCCATACAAAAATTACCTGCATACGAATTCTAAATCATAGGAAAAATAAAAATGTGAGAGCATAACACATAAAACACGTATACACAGAGATTTCCTACTGGATCCCAAAACTGGGACTACCAGCTTGATTTTTCATTATGTTCCTTTCAATGTTACAATACATATTTATACATGCCGAAGAATCCAATACCATGGACCGAAAACCATCACGTCCAAAACCATGGACCGAAAACCATCGCGTCCAAAAAACATGTGCAAAAATCATGCACAAACCCCCTGTTAACTATGTGGAAAGAATATAACACAACCCAACAGTTTGTCTATCCAGTTTCTTGTCTCCTGAAGGGAACTCCTCCTGCTAGGCTATCCTATGACATGCAGAAAATATTGCAGCTTTCAAAGAACTACAAAATAGGTGACTGGTACTTCTACCAGAATCACACTATCATTAGGATCTATGGCTGTGAGCTCTGTCCCTACAGGCTGCAAAGATATGTACCAATGAGACTGTTTGCCTTGGAGTATTACAGACAACTCATCAATTCAGATTTAGCTCATTTTCATAGTGCCAAGAAAAAGGCTTGCCTGAAATTCAAAGACCAACTAGGCCCCTTTGTCATGAACAAGAAAGAAGGTTGGCAAGATGCTAACCAAATATTGGGGGAGAAACTCAAGCTAAAGAGGAGTTTTTTGTGGGTCCCTTATGACCCAAATGGCTTTATCAATGCCAGAAAAATAAAATATAGGCTGTCAGCCTATGAGCATTGTAAAATCCCACAGATTGAACAATTTGCTAATCAAGATGAGTTGGTGCAAGGTACACTAGTTGAAGAATTCACTCAAGAAGAAATAATGGAGCGAAATGTCAAAGATTTGGAAAAAACTCTTGACTTGGATTCTTTTGAGCAGGTAATCTTCAAACTGCCACAACCAGTCGGAGAGGGCCCATCAACTGCTGCAGCTTCACAAGCTACCCAAGAAGATCCACAACAGCAACAGGTACAACAAAAGGAAAGGAGGTAATGGATGCAGAGCAAGAAACAGTGACTGAAAAACCTACTACCTCAAAAGAGCAGGGTCAAGGGAAAGCCCCTCCACAGTAGATTGAGGCAACACAGATTCCAGCATTACAGACTCCCGTTAACGAGGAAAGAGGAAAGAAGTGGGATAGGGAAGAAACTACACCTCCTAGTGTGTCAACACAGCCACTAGAGGCCAAAAGACAGAGAGGTGATCCTCAAGTTGAGGAAGAAATTTGTGAAGAAGTCATAGAGAGTCTGAGGAGGGAGAGAGAAACAAGCCAGCAAACACCTACCAGCTCATTCCAGCAAGAGCAAGAGAGGCAGCATGGTATGGAGGTGTCTTCCTCAAGGCAGCAAAGCAAGCAACCGCATGGCATTAAAGGAACTTTCATGGAAATCAAGGCCCAAAATGAGTTGTTAAGAATACAACTGTATGATCAATTCCTCAAGGCAACACCCTCCAAACAACAAATATTCATGGCAGCCTATGACTTTAAGGAAGAGAAAATGATCTTAAGTCATTTTAAGCCGAAGATACCACAGCCACAAACAACTGCAGATTACATAAGGGAAAACTTAGAGGTCGTTGCCAAGGACATACACCCAATGGACCAAATAGAGCTACATAAGAAAACAGGGGAAATGGTCTATGCCACTCTAGTAGGCAAGGCTATGCTGGCCCATCAACTGAAGGAATCATTGAAAAATACAAACACTCAGTTGGATTTGGAGAGAATGTCTTCCTCGGCCAAAGAAAACAGAATAAAGACATTGGAGGAAATCATTGTGGAAATAGGACATGATACTAAGAAGGGTGCTAAAGGCATCCAGGCCCTCATAAAGAAAAAAGAGGAAGATATGGCTGCACTCAAAAAACAATTAAGGCTGCCTGCAACCATGCACCCTCAAACTGCAGAACTTGCGCAAGAGAAAGAAGGTCAAGATATAATGGATCTGATCATGAGGATGAATCAAAGAATAATTGAGATGGAGGAAGAGTTGGAGAGAGCATTGTAAGGCAAGTAGGGAGGGTCGACCTCCTAGCCACCTCAAACAACTCCAACTGTTGTCATTGTTCCTCCCACACAAGCAGCGGCAATCCCTCCTGTTATCCCAGCATCCACAACAACTACAACAACTACAGATACTATAGCAGCAACAACAACAGCACCAGAATCTAGCTTGAGCAAGGAAGAAATGATGAAAGCAGTCAAAGAGCTAGAAGTTCAGGTGATAGAGGTGAAAGAGGCCAAAGAAAAGTTAGCCAAGCTGGAGGCAAGCTATGACAAGTCCAAGATGACAGTGGCTGAGAAACAAAGAGAAATAAAGCCTTGGACAACAAAATAAAGGCCTTAGAGAGGGAGCTTACTTTAGAAAAAACTTTAGTTTAAATCAAGAAGATTTTGTGGGCCAAAATTGGCCAATCAATCACTGACCAAGGGCGATCGATTCAGGCCATACATGAACAAATAGAATTGATAGGCCTAGCTCAATTTGAGACTCAAAGGGCCAGAGTAGCATTGGGAAATATGATTGAACAGGCAATAAAATGATTCACTTCCTGAACACTCATACCAAAGAGGAGTTGGCAGCATTAGACATCAGCAGTAGGACAGATACTATTCCGACAGCAAAAAAGGTGCTGACCCTAAGAAATTTTGTGCAGACTCTAGAAAGAAAGTGTCAGGAAATGTAGGAAAAAATAAATGACTTCAAGCTAAAAATGGCAGCATTGTAGAGCAGAGGATTACCCAGCCTATTGACTAGCGCTGGAAGACTACTGACCTATGAATAGTATATTACCAGAATGAATAACTATGTTTCCAATCAGATTACAGCATCCTCAAGTACCTCAAAAGAAACAGGGCCTCCCTCTGGACAGAGTCTTTATGACAAATTAGAAAACTTGTTTTACATTGAACATGAGATAAATCATCTTTTTGAGGTTCCACCCAATTTCTATAGATACACTGAAGCTGATGAAACACTGATTAAAATACAAAGACATCAGTTGCCTATAGAGGACTGGTGGCAGGCAATGCTGGAGATTTTACCAAGGTAATTTTGGTCCTTTTCCCACTTTTGATCAGCTACAGATTTTTGATCAGCTATAGGTCATCAAATTTGGATACACGGGTCACCTGTCAAATAGTAAAAATAGCAGAAGGAAAGGGTCAAATTATGACTGCATCTCATTAATAAAAGACCAAGTATGGACAACAAGGTAGTAGCGCAGCAAAACAACAAGACAGCAAACGCAGGACCTGCAGATTAAAGACGCAGCTCTTGTCATCTCATTCAGTCCAGAAAGTCAAATATCTCTAACAAATTGGACAGCTATGCACACCAACAATTACTGCAACATTTATTTCCCTCATTTACTTCTTTTGAAGAGTTGGTAAAGAAAGTTATTGCATGAAGACTTATCTGCAAGATATTTTGTATCTCATTTTTCTATAAATACCTCCCCATAGAATGTATTAGGGGTTGGTGATTTTCTTTCTGGACTGCGCTGTAAACTATCAGACTGTTTTAATACAAAAGCTATTGAAGTTCACTGTTGATGATCGTCTGGATGTGGATTTGATGTCCTCGGACTTGCTACAGAATTCCTGTGTCATTCTATGGATCAATAAGTTTTTCTAAACTGTTTTTTATGTTATCTGTGTTTACAAATTTCACATATGTTCCATAATCTTGTTAACAGAGAAGAAGAATAGCCCAGGATTTGTTTAAATACACCCTGTGTTCAATCTCTGTTATTCATCATGTTTTCTTCAAAATTAGTCATAAATATGAATTCTTAACTGCTCATGTTTGCACTAATTCCTTCATTTTGAATACTGTTTAGGAATTCTTAATTGCTCCTGGATAATATTCATACACTTTCCCTCTGCCAGCATAATGAAATATTCTTGATTGCGTTTCATTCCCTGACTTCATTCCATCATTTCTAGATTTGAAAATTGTTCCTAGATTGCCTATCTTGCTCTACAGCATTACCATTTCCCCAAGAAACACTTCCAATAGTACACCATCATTGACTCCATTGCCCAATGAAACAGACCGTTTTAGACTTACACCCCAGCTCTGCTTTAAATCACCATCCAACAAACTTAAATCAAAACCCTGTGCATCATAACTAGCTTAAAATACTCTAAACCAAAGCTAAATTACAAGGAGAGAGCCCTCTTTGGTTGCAGGTAGGCTAGGACCTGCAGCTAAAAGATTGGTTAGTGGTTACCTCAGTCGTATTCCCTTCAGGAGGCAGGGAACAACCTGAGTGATAACATCATTGGAAACTCCACTGGGGACCTGAATGACTATTTGTAACTGCTGTTTATTTTCTAAAGCTACAGATGGAGTCTGAAGTTAGCCAGGTAGCCTTTGAAACTGTCTTTGCTTTGCATTTACAGGAGTAAATAAAAGCTGCTTCAGTCAATCTCCAATATAGTCTTAGGCTATAAACAACTGTTCTAAAGATTTGATCAGTTTCCCTAATTCAACATATTCAAAGGAAAGCCCAAAGCCTCCTATATTTCAAAGAAATCCTTGTAGAATATTGTGAGATAAAAAAACTGTGATCTTAAAACATTCCCAGAAAACACCAAAAACAAACCTAGAAGCTGGCTCCAAAGAAGAAAACTCGGTACACCAGGTCAAATCCTGACCCAGACCCTCCAGCTGCTTTTGAGAATCCCAATTTAATTTCTAAGACCCTTAGGAAACAAGAAGAACAAGAAAAATTTGCTAATTCAAACCTTCAAACCGTTCAGCAGAACTATATCCCAACTCCTGCTAAAGCTTCAGTCCATCCTCACATTACTGTTGCTTCTCCTAGTTCTTCATCCACTTCTCAAAGCACCTTCTCCACTCCTCCATCTAATGCACACATTTCTACCACTGTCCCTGCTATTCCAGCTGTCCCATTTCTTCCTGTTGCCCCATTTATCCCTGTAAATATGGCGAACTGTTATGCTCCTTTACAGCTGCCTAGAAATCCAGGGGCTATGCCTCAGGATTATCAGAGTAAAATCACATATTTTGATGGTACTGGTTCCTATACAACCCAGCAACACACTAAGAAAATGCAAGACTATTTTGAGAATTATGAAATAGATGATGATGATGTGAGAATGAATATTTGTCCAAAGTTTAACTAGGAATGTAAGGATTTGGTTTAGAGCACTTGCTACAAATTCCATAGCTGATTCAGAAGTTCTTTATCAATCATTTTTAAACAGATGGGAAAAGAAGAAATACCCTTTACATATCTTGACAGAATATGACAATTTGAAAAGAGGCCCACAAGAAACTGTCAAAGACTATTGTGCCAGATTCAACAATGTTTATAATGATATTCCTCAAAACCTTAGACCTCCACCTGATTTAGCTTTGATCAAATTCACCGATGGATTTGATTTTGACATGGCATACCAACTGAGGGAAAGAGCCCCTCCAAGCTTATAAGACATGTAGAATATAGCTGTTAGTGTGGAGGCAAACCTAATTGCTAAACGAAATCGGGCAAGAGCTGAAAGAAGAACTATTTTCAAAGAAGAACCTTCAGCATTTGAGCAAAAACTTGATGCAATCATCAAAGGTATGGACAGACTTGGAGATAGGGTGGAAAATATTGAAATAAAATCATCTTGGGAAGGTTAACCAAGCAACACTGCAAGAAATCCAAACTTTAGAAAAAATCAAAATCCAAATATTGGAAGGGCTGGCCCTGACCAGAACATCAGACCTCCATTCCAAGAGAACTATGCCAAGGCTACAACCTCTAGTGAGCCAATAGAGGACACCCAAATCAACCTGATGGGGTTAAACAGTGAGCAACAAATTTTCCTAACACAAGATGACCAAGAAGCCCATAACATCGATCAATTCCAAACCAAGTCTGGAGAGTCATTTGATTTTAGGGAAGGCTATGATGCAACAGTCTATGAGGTTCATAAACAGTACAAATTGAGAAGCAGAACCATATATGTGCCTGAACCTACCAAGTTGAAGGATACCAAGCAGCCAAAGAAAACAAAAGATAAAGCTGTCTGGACAGAACCCTCTGATAAAACAGACCCAGACCCAAAGGAAGTCACTATGGAAGATGTATCAGACTTACAACCTTCAAGGAACCAGTCATTCACATCCCATTCTTCAAAAGAAAATTTGAATCAACCTCTTGAAAATAATTTCAAAACAGATATACCTCATAACAACACTCATAATCAAGAGAAGATCACTGAAAATTCAGCTGAAAATGAAAAATCTGCTGTCCATAATGTAAAAATTCAGATAGAAAAACCTTTTAACTTAGAAACAGAAATTGGCAAGTTGAAAATAACTATTCCTCTATTAGAATTGGCTAAACACGAAGTGTACAGACAACAAATCAATAGGTCACTACAAATACCAGAGAATAAGGATGCAGTAAATGTTCTAGATGATCAACCAGAGTTGATTTTCGGTCTTGAAGTCAATGGTAGAACGATAGATGGAGGGGTTCCTCCATTCTATGTGAGTTTAAACATTCATGAAAAAGTGCTGCATAATGCTATGTTTGATTTGGGAGCCTCCCATAATCTAATGCCTAAATCTGTGATGGAAAGACTGGATCTAGACATCACAAGACCCTATAAAGACTTGTTCTCATTTGATTCCAGCCAGGTCAGGTGTCTAGGCCTAATCAAAGACTTTTGTGTATCTTTAGTCCAATATTTATCTAAGACAATCTTGATGGATGTGGTGGTAGTTGATATTCCACCTAAGCATGGTATTCTTTTGTCCAAATCTTGGGGCGCAAAACTCCAAGGACCTTTGCAACTAGACATGTCCTATGCCACTATTTCAGTCTTTGGCCAGCCAAAGAGATTGTACCGGGAAACATTGATGAAATATGCAGTTAGTAGTCAAGAAAACCCCAAAACTTCCCCATCTATTCTATGCATTCCGATATGGATTCATTCATTTTATATAATGCTGGGATGTGTCCCAAAACTGATGTCAAATTCCTAGAAGCAACACAAACACAAAGCATATAGGAACAATCTAGTGCCCAAGATCAAAAAACTGTTGATATGATTGATGCAACAAAGGGAAATGACATATCATATGACATACAAGAGCCAAATCTGCCCATTGAACAAGCTTCTAAAACTCTTAAGGCTAGTCATAACCAAGAAATCTTATGGTACTTAGAGTTTGATGGCTCTGTCAACAAATTAGGAGTAGGGGCAGGGGTTTGGATACACAGCATGCAAAATGACCATGCTGAAGGTCATGCATATAGGTTAAATTTCAGATGCACCAACAATATGGCCGAGTATGAAGCCTTGTTGTTAGGACTCAAACTGATCAGGGGTCTTGGGGTGACTAAGGTTTCCATTCTATGGGATTTAGAATTGATTATACAACAGACGAAGGGAAATTTTGTCACAAATTATTTCAGGTTGAGGGCTTACAGAGGGGCAGCCATTGAAATACTTAACACCCTCTCAGAATCTCAACTCACCAAAATTCCTAGAAAGCACAATTTACATGCGCATAGCTTGGCAACTTTTGCCAGCACTTGCAAGCTACCATTTGAGCCCAACGACCACTTCACTGCTGAAATCAAAAACAGACTTGCTATCCCAGATAATGTCAAAAATTGGCAGGTCTTTGAGAATGACATACAGATAAATAACTTCTTGACTTTAAAAGAGGAATTCTCTAGCATAAACATTGATACAAGCACCATGGATGACCAACATAGCAGATAGACAAACGTGAGCAAATTGTATCGGCTGAAACAACAAATCTGATTTTGCATCCAACAACTTTTGATGAAAAAAATTTATAAGAGTTGAAGCAAACAAAACTTGATGAAATAGCTGAGCAGAATCTGAAGTAATCGAACTAAAGGATAATTTTCTACCCACAGGCCTGACTCCATTGGAAGATATTTTTGATTCAAATGACATTCCAAGAAAACCAAAAATGCAACCACTGAATGCAGAAATTGAGGACTGCAATATTGGAACCACAAAAAATCCCAAAATGATAAAACTCTCCAAAACATTGCCTCCTAACCAAAAGATCAAATACATTAAATTGTTCACTGAGTTCCAAGATGTCTTTGCATGGAGCTATGAGGATTTAAAGTCCTATGATACTTCGGTCATCCAACATACTATACCCTTGAAAGAAAATCAAAAAACTTTTAAACAAAAGCTTAGAAGGGTGAATCCTGTCCTCCTTCCCCTGATTGAAAAAGAAGTTAAATGAATGTATGAAGCCAGAATCATTGCACCTATCAGGTTCTCAGAGTGGATTTCAAATCTAGTGCCTACTAGGAAGAAAACCGGAGAGATAAGACTTTGTGTTGATCTAAGAAATTTGAATAGAGTCTCCCTCAAAGACCATTACCCCTTACCAAAAATGGATCATATCCTACAAAGGGTAGTGGGAGCTTCTAGGATCTCATTGCTAGATGGATTCTCAAGTTTTAATTAGATTTTAGTCCACCCGGATGATTAGGACAAAACTGCGTTTACAACACCTTGGGGAACCTTCAAATATGTCAAAATGCCTTTTGGACTAAAAAATGCAGGGGCCACTTTTCAAAGAGCAATTGACATAGCCTTTGCCAAAGATATCCATGATTTCTTAGTCATATATCTTGATGATCTCACTGCTTTCTCAAAATCAGACCAAGAAAATTTAAAACATCTCAGACAAGTGTTCATAATTTGCAGAAAATATGGCATATCATTAAACCCAAAGAAATCACTGTTTGGCCTAGAAAAAGGCAAACTCCTAGGTCACATAATTTCAAAATATGGCATTAGGATCGACCCGGACAGAATTCAAGCTATCCTCCAAGTCCCTCATCCAAGAAACATCAAAGAACTGCAAGCTTTTTTAGGGAAGATCAATTTCCTAAGAAGGTTCATTCCCAATTTGGCTGAGTTGATAACACTATTGAACAATATGCTGAAGAAAGATTCTAAAGTCAAATGGACAATGGAAGCCAAGCAAGCCTTTGAGGATATCAAAACAGCCCTAACCAAAACACCAGTCCTCACAAGCCCCAAGTTTGATAGATATTTCATGATCTTTTCCTTTGCTTCTCAGCATACTATTGCTGCTGTCCTATTGCAAAAAGATGACCAAGGATGTGAGAAGCCCATTGCATTTCTCAGCGAAGCACTTAGAGATGCCCCTTTGAAGTATCAAATCATGGAAAAACAAGCTTATGCCCTTATAAAAGCCATCAAATATTTCAGAGTTTACATCTTATACTCCCATGTGATAGCTTATGTACCAAACATTGTTGTAAAAGATATCTTAACCCAAGAAGGAATAGAGGGAAAAAGGGGCAAATGGATAGCCAACATTCTAGAATATGACATTGAAATCAAGCCTACAAAACTGATAAAAGGACAAGGGCTAGCTAAATTGATGAATGAAACTAATTTTCAAGTCCTTGACATAAATGAGCTGGATAACGAATAGGAGATGGCGACTCCACAGATCAATCAAACCTTTTTACAATCCCCTTGGGATGCTGATATATGTTTTGTATTGTTAAACCTGCAAGCTCCTCCAGGGTTATCCAGGACTAAAAAGAGATTCTTAAAAATGAAAGCTTCAAAGTTTTGTATCATAGATAATGTGTTGTTTTGGAAAAATCATGAAGGTATTTTGCTTAATTGCCTAACATTGGATGAAATTGACAAAATCCTCAAGGAATTTCATGCAAGAGACTGTGGTGGACACTTGTATTGGAAATCAACAGCTGATAAAATCCTAAGGGCTGGATTTTATTGGCCGTCCTTGTTTGCTGATGTGAAAAAATTTGTAATGTCTTGCCATAAATGCCAAATCTTTGAAGGCAAGAAAAAGTTGTTGCCCTTGCCCCTCAAACCCATTTCAACTGAAAGGCCATTTCAATAATGGGGTTTAGACTTCATTGAGGAGATCCACCCTTCATCTTCTGGCCAGCATAGATGGATTTTGATAGCCATAGATTACTTTACGAAGTGGATACAGGCCATCCCTTGTAGGCAAGCCAATGACTCAATCATCATGCAATTCCTAGAAACCAATATCCTATCTAGATTTGGTTGTCCGGAAAAGATAATAACAGACAATGCTATTGCTTTCAAATCTAAGAGAATGATTAGTTTTTGCCACAAATACCATATTACCTTAGGTCACTCCACAACCTATTACCCTCAAGGTAATGGTCTTGCTGAATCCTCTAACAAAAGCCTCATCAACATCATCAAAAAGGTCCTGGAAGAGAATAAAAAGAATTGGCACAAAAAACATGTGAATGCATTATGGGCAGACAGATTGACCACAAAAAGGTCCATTGGAACAAGTCCATATGAATTGGTATATGGTCTAGAGGCTGTTTTCCCCTCCTCTTTGGGAATCCCTGTGATCAAATTACTACAAGAAATACAAGCAAAACCTAATGATATTCAGAGAAGAATCAATCAAACTATTCACTTGCAGAAGACAAGAGAAGAAGTATATCATAGAACCCAGGTACTACAAGATAAACTCAAGAAGATCTTTGATAAAAGAACAAAAGCTGAAGATTTCTTCATATGAAACAAAGTGCTGAAATGGGACTCCAGGAGGGAAGATAAAGGGAAACATGGGAAATTTGATTTTCTTTGGAAGGGACCATTTGTTATTCAGGCTGTGCAAGGTAACAACACCTATTTTTTGAAGAGTTTAGATGGCACCGATATTGAGGAAGGCCCAGTCAATGGGCGAATGCTCAAGCATTATTTTGATTCCCTTTGATGAACACAACACAATTGTATATTGTACATAAATATATGTGTTTTCACCAGTTTTTCATTCACAACAATTAGATAAGGAATAAGATGTAGCTGATTTTGAGGAAAAGGTCAGGGAAGTACATTAATTTTTGTGTAAAATTTTTGAATTTACCACAAGAAATCAAAAAGAAGACTTGGGAAGTATAAAGATGATAATAAGCACTCAGAGAAACCAGCAAAGACAAAGCTGTAATTTTGCATAGGTCAGCTCATAAAGGACTGCATACAGGCTACAAAGGTTCAGATCATTGGTTTCCAGGAGAAAGAAGTTTTGAATTACAGCAGCCAATTGAGAATAAGGCCATCTGACCTGCTGTTCTTGGCTTTTCACCAGGAAAAGCCATCCCCAAGTGGAACCACTGTAAGGTTCCTATACCAATAGGTGTCATTTTTCATGATTGACTAGGGAAATGCCAAATATGTCATCCTTTCCATGCTGCAAAGGTTCCATATTTCCAAGAAAATCAAAAAATTAAAAAATGAAAAGAGGGTATGCCCTAAAAGAAAAATCAAAGGGAAAAAAGAAGAATGAATTGGCCAAGAGAAAAATGAAAGTAATGAACCCCAACCAAAAGGCCAGGAAAGTGTGCTAGCTCAAATGCCACTACTGTTCCATTTTTGAATAAATTCAAATCATACAATCAGTGATTTAGTCACATTTAATGGATGGTCCAATAGCTCAATCTGGGCCAGTCCATATTTAAATTTATTGTTGTGGAATATAGAACGAAGGTCTGTCCAAACAGTTTAAGCTTGGCAGATCACTAGATAGATAGAGAAATAAAGGGCCCAACTGCTTAATCTGAACCCTTGGAACAGATAAGGATAGATTTAGATAGGAGGGCAGTCAAAAGAAAAGAGGACAATTATGGTTTGCTAGTCCAAATGCACCCAATCCAAAGGAAGAAAAAATGCTAGGTGTATTAGGTTGGGTAGGAAGTTTGAGGTTGTAGAAACAAGGTTGTGATCACCTTTTCTTGTCAAGAAGCACCCATCTCATTAGTAACATTGGTACCATGGTAGTTGTTGGGTTGCATAACAATGGAAGCATGACTAATTCCTCTTCATTCCCCCATAAATCTTCTACTAACATCCCCTCAAGGACCTTGGGATCTGCCCAATAGTCCTATTTCACTTCATTTTATGAGAAATGCTAAGCTAAAATCTGAGTTTAGTTAGTGAAAAGAAGCCACATTTCTTGTGTAAAAATCATTACTCCATACTCCTTTCATCTTCCTATGTCTAAGTTTTCACTCCACAAACTTAGCATTTGCTCACACAGTTTCATTCCATAAAGTCATATTAACATTTAACCCTATTATATAGCTCCCTAAATCATTTTCCCATCCTTATCGTACAAAAAACTATATAAAAACCCAAAAAAAAAAAATACTAAATATCGCTACCCCTTGGCACTATAGCCATATAACCCTAGTTTGGGGAATATTGAGTTCATTTGGGACCGGTATTAGCCCTTCTGCGTCCAAAATGCTTGGGGTTAATTTAACATTTGGTTAAATTAATAACCATGCTGACCCCCTCACACATAAACCATACCTTATTACCCTCCACGCTTATATATTTCGGGTTTCATTTGATATTTGATTAAACGAATAACCATAACCCCGGGATGAACATATAAAACCCATATAACCAAAGTTCATTACCCCCGGCGCGTTATCAAGAAATAAAATATTCTGCAGGTCCCGTGTCCAAAGCTGCCTGCCGCTCATAACTTCCCATCCGCCGTCCAATCCAGAGCCCTTAATCCAACGGTGGGCGGCAATATCGCACGCCCCGATCTGCCAAAGATTAGCGTCCGGGGGATTGGCGGTATTGCTGCTGTACCCCCGACACACGTCAATCTCCCGGCATGATTGGAGTCCCCCTCTGCAATACCACCCCGGGCCAAAAGCGGTGTGGGGAAAACCAGAAATCGCCTGCCACCTGCTCGATGATGTCAGGTCCCTGTCACCATATGACATTGTGTACACGTCAGCCCACCGCTCCTTTGTACCACTGCCACATCACCCACTGACATCAACGCCCTGCCACCATGTCGCATGCCATGTTACCATACGCGTCAGCTTCCACGTCACTCTCCACACCCACTACGCGCCAAAAATACGTGATGCTGATGTCATCCCCGAAAAGCGCGGAAAGCGCTAAAATGTCAAAAATTCAATAAAAAGTCCTGAAAACGACTATTTTTGCTTATTTTCTATTGTTATGTTGGCGAAGAATGTGCATGCGGTTTATGAACAATCTACCACCAAACGCGCATAGACCGTCAATCTGCGAATTTGGCTCCATAGCCCGACCCTGCAACTTGAGTTGTACCCGCTAATTGCCCTCGGCACCATTAAAAATAGGTATTTACCGATCTGTTCACCTGCAAGCCCTGTTTTTCCGCAGTTTCTCCATAAAATTTGTTTAAACATCTACAAATTAAAACTAAAAGGCACTCGAGAACCTAAAATTCCACCTGTAAACTCACTTGTTGACCCCCTGTGCAAGAGCAACCTGGCAACTTGCCCTCCTCTGCAAATTCACTATTAAAACGCATTTTAAGTTTGTTTCTGCCGACAGATTCTCTAAACTGCCCATGCATTGAGTCCCTTTGTCAAAATCCTTTGCAAATTTCGCTCCTTTGGCTAAAAAATCAATCCCATTCCCTCTGCAATTTACCCACAGAGCCTATCAATCCAGTGAATTCATTTGAAATCATATCTAAATTCTGCAAAATTTGCTTTTTTATCATAAACTATGCAAAGTGAAGGCCAGTTCTATATCTAAGCTCATTCTACAGCTCCCTTATAAAGTTCTAGAGACAATTTTCACTGTTGAGTTGTTACACCAATCCACATTTCATATTATAGACATGGAGCAATCAAGATGGCCACTCCAACAGCCTTGAACATCACTCCTC
The DNA here is from genome assembly GCA_000404065.3 of Pinus taeda. Classification (NCBI taxonomy): domain Eukaryota; kingdom Viridiplantae; phylum Streptophyta; class Pinopsida; order Pinales; family Pinaceae; genus Pinus; species Pinus taeda. Next base: position 10,550 of record APFE031671898.1, on the reverse strand, counting down.
TCAATGCACCTCACAAGGAACTTGAAGCATTACCTTTGGCTGATAGGGACCACCTAATTCAATATTTGGTTGGTGAGAGAAACCACTTGTAGACCTTCTGTCAGTTGAGGAACAATTACCTGAACAACAGTGACATTTATGGCATTTGGGAATCAAACTTGCCCATCTATTTCCTCCCTTCTGTCAATATTTTCCCTGAAATTATTTGCCTCTGCTGTGAAAACTATGACCCAATACAAAGGGCAGTCAAGTCTCCATCTAGGAGCACCCTCTTCCAAATAATTCCTAACTCAATCAACCAAATGCTAAACTTCAAGCAAACTCAGCTTCTGGTCCCTCTCTCTATGAAATTCCTACTTGATGAAGGTCCTAAACTCTCCAGCTCTGAGATAGCCCGAATTGCCAAAGTATTCATGAGAGCAGATCGCCAGCCTATAGAGCCACCTCCTTTTCTCTATGTAAATTTCAATGAATTGGGCAAGTTATTAGTTGATATGATATCCTCTGTGCTGGGTTTCAAAACAAGTGAGCACATTGATGAAACTATTTTGGTCCCGTTGTCTGCATATAGCCCAGGACAGCCCCCTACTGTCAAGTACAATTATGCCAAATTCATCTCCAATAAGATACATGACCAACTAGTGAAACTGGATAGGGAGGGAGTCTTCAAATACTCTTCTTACATCTACCAATTATTCATGTATTATCAGCCAGATTGCTTCCACTGCCCCATCAAAAGATTGGACTCTAAAGGAGAAAAGAGGTTTGTAATTTTCTGGACCTCAGTCTTTCATGAAGTCCACAATTCCCCCTACTCTTACTGTGAGTTCATTGACTTGCTTGTCTATCCAGTTTCTTGTCTCCTGAAGAGAAATCCTCCTGCTATGCTATCCTATGACATGCAAAAAATATTGCAGCTTTCAAAGAACTACAAAATAGGTGACTGGTACTTCTACCAGAATCACACTGTCGTTAGGATCTATGGCTGTGAGCTTTGTCCAGACAGGCTGCAAAGATATGTACCAATGAGACTGTTTGCCTTGGAGTATTACAGGCAACTCATCAATTCAGATTTAGCTCATTTTCATAGTGCCAAGAAAAAGGCTCACTTGAAATTCAAAGACCAACTAGGCCCCTTTGTCATGAACAAGAAAGAAGGTTGGCAAGATGCTGACCAAATATATGGGGAGAAACTCAAGCTAAAGAGGATTTTTTGGTGGGTCCCTTATGACACAGATGGCTTTATCAATGCCAGAAAAATAAAAAAAAAGGCTGTTAGCCTATGAGCATTGTAAAATCCCACAGATTGAACAATTTGCTAATCAAGATGAGTGGGTGCAAGGTACACTAGTTGAAGAATTCACTCAAGAAGAAATAATGGAGCAAAATGTCAAAGATTTGGAAAAAACTCTTGTCTTGGATTCTTTTGAGTAGGTAACGTTCAAACTTTCACAACCAGTTAGAGAGGGCCCATCAACTGCTGTAGCTTCACAAGCTACCCAAGAAAGATCCACACCAGCAACAGGTACAGCAAAAGGAAAGGAGGTAATGGATGCTGAGCAAGAAAAAGTGACTGAACAGCCTACTACCTCAAAAGAGTAGGGTCAAGGGAAAGCCCCTCCATAGCAGACCGAGGCACCACAGATTCCAGCATTACAGACTTCCGTTAACAAGGAAAGAGGCAAGAAGCGGGATAGGGGAGAAACTACACCTGCTAGTGTGTCAACACAGCCACCAGAAGCCAAAAGACAGAGAGTTGATCCTCAAGTTGAGGAAGAAATTAGTGAAGAAGTCATAGAGAGTCTGAGGAGGGAGAGAGAAACAAGCCAGAAAACACCTACCAGCTCATTCCAGCAAGAGCAAGAGAGGCAGCATGGTATGGAGGTGTCTTCCTCAAGGCAGCAAAGCAAGCAACCGCCTGGCATCAAAGGAACTTTCATGGAAATCAAGGCCCAAAATGGGTTGTTAAGAATACTGATGTATGATCAATTCCTCAAGGCAACACCCTCCAAACAATAGAGATTAATGGCATCCTATGACTTTAAGGAAGAGAAAATGATCTTAAGTCATTTTAAGCCGAAGATACCACAGCCAAAAACCACTGCAAATTACATAAGGACAAACTTAGAGGTCCTTGCCAAGGACATACACCCAATGGACCAAATAGAGCTACACAAGCAAACAGGGGAAATGGTCTATGCCACTCTAGCAGACAAGGCTATGCTGGCCCATCAACTGAAGGAATCATTGAAAAATACAAACACTTAGTTGGATTTGGAGAGAATGTCTTCCTCAGCCAAAGATAACAGAATAAAGATATTGGAGGAAATCATTGTGGAACTAAGACATGATCCTAAGAAGGGTGCTAAAGGCATCCAGGCCCTCATAAAGAAAAAAGAGGAAGATATGGCTACACTCAAAAAACAATTAAGGCTGCCTGCAACCATGCACCCTCAAACTACAGAAATTGTGCAAGAGAAAGAAGGTCAAGATACAATGGATCTGCTCATGAGGATGAATCAAAGAATAATTCATGTGGAGGAAGAGTTGGAGAGAGCATTGCAAGGCAAGCAGGGAGAGTCGACCTCCCAACCACCTCAAACAGCTCCAACTGTTGTCAGTATTCCTCCCAGACAAGCAGCGACAATCCCTCCTGTTATCCCAGCATCCACAACAACTACAACAACTACAGATGCTACAACAACAACAAAAACAACACCAGAATCTAGCTTGAGCATGGAAGAAATGATGAAAGCAGTCAAAGAGCTAGAAGTTCAGGTGATAGAGGTGAAAGAGGCCAAAGAAAAGTTGGCCAAGCTGGAGGTAAGCTATGACAAGTCCAAGATGACAGTGGCTGAGAAACAAAGAGAAATAAAAGCCTTGGACAACAAAATAAAGGCCTTAGAGAAGGAGCTTACTTTAGACAAAACTTTAGCTGAAATAAAGAATATTTTGTGGGCCAAAATTGGCCAATCAATCACTGACCAATGGCAATCGATTCAGGCCATACATGAACAAATAGAATTGATAGGCCTAGCTCAATTTGAGACTCAAAGGGTTAGAGTAGCGTTGGGAAATATGCCTGAGCAGGGCAATAAAATGATTCACTTCCAAAACACTCATACGAAAGAGGAGTTGGTAGCATTAGACATCAGTAGCAGGACATATACTATTCTGACAGCAAAAAAGGTGTTGACCCTGAGAAATTTTGTGCAGACTCTAGAAATAAAGTTCCAGGAAATGCAGGCAGAAATAAATGACTTCAAGCTAAAAATGGCAGCATTGCAGAGCAGAGGATTACCAAACCTATTGACTAGCACTGGAAGACTACTAACCTATGAACAATATATTACCAGAATGAATAACTATGTTTCCAATCAGATTACAGAATCCTCAAGTACTTCAGAAGAAACAAGGCCTCCCTCTGGATAGAGTCTTTATGACAAATTAGAAAACTTGTTTTACGTTGAACATGAGATAAATCATCTTTTTGAGGTTCCACCCAATTTTTGTAGATACACTGAAGCTGATGAAACATTGTTTAAAATACAAAGACATTAGCTGCCTACAGAGGATTGGTGGCAGGCAATGCTGGAGATTTTACCAAGGTAATTTCTGTCCTTTTCCCTCTTTTGATCAGCTACATATTTTTGATCAGCTACAGGTCAACAAATTTGGATACACGGGCCACCTGTCAAACAGTAAAAACAATAGAAGGAAAGGGTCAAATTATGACTGCAGCTCATTAATAAAAGACCAAGTATGGACAACAAGGTAGTAAAGGAGCAAAACAGCAAGACAACAAATGCAGGACCCGCAGATTAAAGACACAGCTCTTGCCATCTCATTCAGTCCAGAAAGTCAAATATCTCTGACAAATTGGACAACTATGCACACCAACAATTACTGCAGCATTTATTTCCCTCATTTACTTCTTTTGAAGAGTTGGTAAAGAAAGTTATTGCATGAAGACTTATCTGCAAGATATTTTGTATCTCATTTTTGTATAAATACCTCCCCATAGAATGTATTAGGGGTTGGTGATTTTCTTTCTGGACTGCACTGTAAACTATCAGACTGTTTTAATACAAAAGCTGTTTAAGTTCATTGTTGATGATCGTCTGGATGTGGATTTGATGTCCTCGGACTTGCTACAGAATTCCTGTGTCATTATATGGATCAATAAGTTATTCTAAACTGTGTTTTATGTTATCTGTGTTTACAAATTTCACATATGTTCTATAATCTTGTTAACATAGAAGAAGAATAGCCCAGGATTTGTTTAAATACACCCTGTGTTCAATCTTTGTTATTCATCATGTTTTCTTCAAAATTAGTCATAAATATGAATTCTTAACTGCTCATGTTTGCACTAATTCCTTCATTTTGAATACTGTTTAGGAATTCTTAATTGCTCTTGTATAATATTCATACACTTTCCCTCTACCATGATAATGAAAGATTCTTGATTGCCTTTCATTCCCTGACTTCATTCCATCATTTCCAGATTTGAAAATTGTTCCTAGATTGCTTATCCTACTCTATAGCATTACCATTTCCCCAAGAAACACTTCCAGTAGTACATTATCATTGACTCCATTGCCCAATGAAACAGACCGTTTTAGACTTACACCCTAGCTCTGCTTTAAATCACCATCCAACAAACTTAAATCAAAACCATGTGCATCATAACTAGCCTAAAATACTTGAAAACAAAGCTAAATTACAAAGAGAGAGCCCTCTCTAGTTGCAGGTAGGCTAGGACCTGCAGCTAAAAGATTGGTTAGTGGTTACCTCGGCCGTATTCCCTTCAGGAGGCAGGGAACAACCTGAGTGATAACACTTTGAAATGCTGATTGCACTTGTATTATCTCATAAAATGGAGATAGGTGGAGTACAAGTGATTTGATAATCCTGCAAGGTTTGCATCATCCAAAGGAGTTGGGTGCAAAAAGATGCAGCAGCCACATATTCTGCTTCAGATGTAGATAATGCAATAGAAATCTGTTTCTTGCTGAACCAAGATACTAATCTGGAACCCATAAAGAATGCACCACCACTAATGCTTTTTCTGTCATCCACGCTTCTAGCCCAATCTACATCTATATAAGCATGAAGAGTGAGACTGCATCTCTAGGATACCATAGGCCATAGTTTTGAGTTCCTTGAAGACACTTGAAAATTCTCTTTACTGCCTGAAGATGAGTTTCCTTGGGATTTTCCTGAAATATTCCAACCATTCCCACTACACGCATGATATTCGGTTGGGTACCTGTTAAATAGAGCAGAATTCCAATCATGGATCTATAGGTTGGTTGATGCACTGTTGCTGATTCATCATTTGTACTGAGGCTGCATCCTGTAACCATGGGGGTACATATAGGTTTCGAATCTTCCATGCCATACTTCTTCAAAATCTGCTTGAGGTACTTGGTTTTAGATAAAAAGATACCGCCTTCATTTTATTGGATCTGTAATCCAAGAAAATATGTCAGTTCTCCAAGCAAGGACATTTCAAATTCCTTCTGCATTACCAAGGCAAAGTTTTGACTCATAGCTTCTTCATTGCTACCAAAGATGATATCATCTACATACACAAGAAGTATTAGAAATTTGTTATTTTCAATTTTTATATAAAGATTTCTATCTGCTGATCCTTTTGAAAAACCTTGTTGATGAAAGTATTTGTCCAGACAATAGTACCAAGCCCTTAGAGCCTGTTTGAGACCATAGAGAGCCTTCTTTAGTCTGCATACAGGATTTGGATCATTACCAAGGATGAATCCATCTGGCTACTCAATATACACTTCTTCTTCTAAATCTCCATTCAGAAAGGCTGATTTCACGTCCATTTGAAATACTTTGAACTTCTGAAAGCTAGAGAGAGCAAGGAACATTTTGATGGCCTCAAGTCTAGCAATAGGAGAAAAAGTTTCTTCAAAGTCTATTCCTTCTTGTTGTGCATACCCTTTACAAACAAGTATGGCCTTATTTCTAATCACTTCCCCATTTTCATTCAACTTGTTTTTGAAGATCCATTTTGTCCCTATGACATTCTTATCTTTTGGTCTAGGAACTGACTCCCAAGTGTTATTCTTTTCGATCTGCTCAAGTTCTTCATCCATTGCTTTGATCCAACATTCATCTTTGCATGCCTCTCTTACATTTTGTGGTTCAGTGGAGGAAAGTAATGCCAAATAGTTTGAAGCTTCTGCAATTGTTCTTCTTGTTTGTGTACCTGCCTCTTTCTACCCCAAAATTTGAGTTTCTAGATGATTCTTTTGAACGTATTTGGATGGAGTCTTTTCTTCTATCCTTATTTGTTCAGGTTTCTTCTTCATCATGAATCCGATTTGATGTTGATGGATAGTCCTCATCATCTTCGGAATATTTAGATCTTACCTTCCTAGGAGTGTTTTCTTCTTCATCAACCACTACATCAATACTTTCAACAATTTTTCCAAGCCTTTTATTATAACACTTGTATGCTTTGCTGTGGGGAGAGTAACCAAGGAGAATGCCTTCATCTTCTCTAGGTTCAAACTTGCCAAGATGTTCATCAATATTTTTGATATAGCATTTGCTTCCAAAAATTTTGAAACATTTTACCGAAGGATTCTCACCATACCAGAGCTCATGAGGGGTTTGAGTGCTGTTCACCCGGGCATTTGTTTTGTTGAGAATAACAACTGCAGAAAATGTAGCTTCACCCCAGAAAGTTGTGGGAGTTCCAGACTCATCAAGCATAGCACAAGCCATTTTTTGAACTATTCGGTTCATCCTTTCCACTACTCCATTTTGCTGAGGAGTCCTGGCTGTAGAGAATTCCCTTCTTATTCCATGCTCTTCACAAAAATCGAAAAATTCATTTGAGGTAAATTCCCCACCTCTATCAGACCTGAGGCATTTAATTTTGTGATCTGATTCATTTTCAACCATGGCTTTGAAGGATTTGAATTTTTTGAAGGCTTCATCTTTGTGTTTCATAAGTACTATCCAAACCATTCTTGAATAGTCGTCAATGAATAATATAAAGTATTCTTCTCCCCGAGGCGACCTTTCCTAGATGGACCACATACATCAGTATGGACAAGCTCAAATGGCCTGCTAGTTGATCCTTCCTTCTCAGGGAAGTTAGTTCTGGTTTGCTTACCAAACTGACATGATTTGCATATTGTATTATCTAGAATTCTGATGTCTGGAAGACCACGAACTGCCTGGTATTTGCATGCTTTCCTTATCTGTGAGAAGCTTAGATGCCCCAACCTTCGGTACCATAGCCAGTGTTCATCATTCTTGCTCAGATAGCATTGTTGTTGTCCTTCTTTGAATATGTATAAATTATTTGGAGGTCTTATGCCTTTGATCACTGTTTCTCTTGTATCAAGATCACGAACACTCTGTCGACGTTTCGAACCCCAAAGGGTCCATCATCAGGACCATTCTGAAAGATAGAAAGAATATTCTTTCTATCTTTCAGAATGGTCCTGATGATGGACCCCCTTTGGGGTTCGAAACGTCGACAAACTGAACTAAAAACTGTGGATAATCCGGAACATGAATCTACAAAAAACTACCACAGAGGCTTGAAATCCAACATCACGAACACTATATCCATTTGATCGAAATATTAGCTCTGTTCCTTGATTGCATATCTGGCTAACACTCAATAGATTATGCTTTAAGCCATCAACATACATAACATTTCCTTCTTTGACCTTTTCTTTTAAAAGAACAAAACCTTTACCTTTTATGAGTGTAGGGGTGTCATTTCCAAATGAGACCTTCTTCTCCTTCTCCAAGGCACTATATGTCTAAAGTTTTTCTTTATCACCTGTCATATGTTTCAAACATCCATTGTTGATGTACCATTGATTTTCCTACCCTTTCGCATATAAGGCTATACCACATCTTTCTGGTTGTGGTTATTTCATTCTCCATGCTTTGATATTTGAGGCTTGCTCCTTTTGAGTTGTCTGTTGAAACCTGCTCCAGCATTTAGAATCTTCATGTCCAAAATTATTACAAATAGAACATTCTACTTCATTTTCAAGAGCAGAAAAGTTATTGTAGGTCCTTTTCATGATCCTAGTGATACTCCTCTGTTTTTGAGTTTCTCTAGTCATGATAGTTTTGTAGGCAACACACTGAGCTGCTTTGTGTCCAAAGTTGTGACAAGAGAAACATTGGCCATTGAAGAAATTCCTGCGATTATCAACCCTGCAGACCGAATGATTGTACTTTTCATTGACATTCATTCTTGAGGAAAATTGAGAATGATTTACCTGTGGTCTGCTGTAGCTTCTGTTTATCCTTGAAGCAGATTGCCCCTGATTTACTTGGCGCTCTCTGTTCATTCTTGAAGAAAAATTTCCCTGATTTACCTGGTGATCTCCATTTGGCCTTTGCTCACTCCTCCTTGCTGCATCAAGATAAATTTTGGAGGTGGATGGTTTATGTGCTTGAGATGTTTCTTCATTATATCCCAGACCTGTCTTGATAAGAGGATAACGCTGCACATTGATAATCTCATCTAGAGTTTTAGATCCTTTAACAAATCTAAGATTAAGAGCTTTTGTTTTCTCAATCTCTTTTCTAAGTCCCACAATTTCACATTCTAACTTTTCATGATGTTTTTCCCTTTCCACCAGTTGAAATTGCAGAGTATCAATAATCATATTTTTCTCTTCTAAACAAATTTTGAGTTTAGAGATCTCTTCATAAAGACCTTCTTCATCTATAGAATCCATAAAATCATCATCTTCAAAATCCATTAAAAGTCAATAATTATTACCTCGTTCATCTTCATCACTATTTGAGAGTCCATCACTGTCTTCATGAGTGTAGTAGCTATTCTTACTTACATTTCTGTTTCTTGTTCCATCTAACAGGTTCCTTACCTTTGTCAAGCTTATTTTTATGAGGACACTTGGCAGTATAGTGACCGACACTTCCACAAGCAAAGCATTTGAAGGGTAACTTACCTCTGAATCTTCCACCACCCCGTTGAAGGTTCTTGACAAAATTTGATTCTTCCTCTTCTTCTGACATATGTCTTGACTCATAGTAATATCCTTTACCTGAAGCCTTGAATGCAGCTTCTCTCCTGTTTGATGGTCCTCCCTTCCTCATTTCATAAGCGATTAGAATTCCGTGTAGCTGCGACATGGTAATTTTTTGTAGATTCTCCTTTTCTTCTATTGCATAAACTTTTGATTCAAACTTAGGAGACAAAGATCTTAGAAACTTTTCAACCACAACAGCCTCTTTTATTTCTTCACCTAATTTTTTCATACAATTAACAATCTCATCTATACGAAGGAAATAGTTAGCCACACTTTCATCATTGTACATCCTGAGATTTTCATACTGAATTCTG
>APFE031671885.1:2541-34115 GCA_000404065.3 Pinus taeda | reverse complement strand
AAGAAGCAAGATGGTAATGCTTTTGTAAGAACTCGATTGTTGAAGGTCTGGAGGAAGGAGGAGGATGATCTGATCAGGGGGAGTAGATCCTTTGTTTCTTTTCAATGAAGGAAGAGAAGGGCCTCAAGGGTGGCCGAATAAGTCAGATGCAGGAAGCCAAGAAGAATGAACAAAAAGGTGCATCTGATTGTGAAGGTATGGTTGTATTTTCTTGTTGATTAGAAGAATAAAATGGTTTATTTTGAATGTATGAACATTGAAAAGGAGGAGTGCATCCATCATGAGGAGTACACAAAAATATATTATGTTGTGGGAAGAAGATGGGATGTAGTGGAATGACAAGAATTTCACAGTCAAGTCAGGTCCACAGGACCAGTCACCACGCAGAGGCGAGAAAGCTGTTGTAGGAGACCAAAGATCATTGGCTTAGGGGGAGATGATTTGATAAGTAGTAGCAGGCAACAATGGGAAACCTCAAAAAGGGAGATTGTAGAGAAAATGAAAGGTTTGCATCTTTGGTGAAATACCCTTATTACATTTAAGTTGTGAGTTTGATTGTGCATATAAGTCGTGTGTTCATGAAACACAATTGGTGTAATATTTTGGTGTCCCTTAACCCTCAATTGGTATCGCTATGTCAATTGGTTGTGTTGGGCTCATGTTGAGTAACCTTATGTGCAAATAGACATTTCTTTTTGAGAAAATAAATATTAGAGTTTTCTTGGTACATTGTTCCATTTGTATCATTTCTTTTGATGCAATTGGTATTAGCTGTGAACCAATCCCTATTGTAAAGATATGATCTCAAGGGGAGAATTGGAGATGCTGAAATAAAGTAAGCACAGTCTTGGAAGCAACAATAGTAGTGAATTCCAAGAAGAAACGCATCATCATTAATTGGAACTTGTAGCAACAACAATACCATGAGAATTTTAATTCTTATCAATATTTCATTGATACAGAAGATGCATTAGTGGAGAGAGTGCTCAACCAACATCCATAAGGTATCCCAAACTAGAGACATTCAAATAAGAGGCAATATATGTTCAAGGGGAGCATATCATATATGCCCAGTTTATGGAGTAGCAGTAGTGACAGTCATGGAAGAGATGTTCGCGAGGCAGAATTCACAACTCAACAACTAGATTCTAGTCTTCACAACCAAGTGATTGGATGAGGAGATAAAGGCATCTTGTAGCCCCTTGCCATTGATGTCAAAGGGGGAGAGAATTGTGGAGGGGCTATGATGGCATATGCAGAAGAAAGCAGACCATTGGTGTCTTATGCAATGAGATGTGTGGAAGCAACATGAGGTTTGGACATCACATGAAGAGAAGGATGTAATGTTTCCATCAATGCCAAAGGGGGAGATTGTTGGACAATTGGCATTATCTAGATGAACAGTGGCCAAGTGAAGGCATCTATAAGTGTGTTGGCATTGATGTCAACGATCATGTTGGGAAGATGTTTTGGGCAGTTGGCATTTCCTAATCGTTGGAAGGAGCAGTTCCTAATGGTTGGCAAGAGTGTTGGCATTGAGGTCAACTAGACTATCTTGGATTCTTGTTGCAACAAATGTTGGCAGTGATGGCCCAAGAGGAATCCCATGTTTGTTCATGGCTCAGAAGGATTCCTATGATAGATGAAAATTTTAATTAAAGACTCATCATAGCAATAGGATTAGTGGAAAAGCCATAAAATGATGATTATAGTGATGAGCCAGATGGAAGTCCATGGTAGTAGCAGGCTTCATGTAGAAAATAATCACAATAGCAGGCTTATTGGAGAATCCATAGAATGATGATTACAGTGATGGACTAGATGGAAGTCCATGAGAGTTGTATGCTTCATGCAAAGGACAACCATGGTGGGTGTGATTTTAGTTGTCTGGAGAGACAAGGAGCATAAGAGTGGCAGAGAGTTTGGAGCCACCTTAGAGATAGTATATGAGCTCAAAGCTTACATCAGACACTCTCCATTGGAAAGTTCTCTGGAAAATATTTCCAGTGATATTTGGGAATCTAGAAATGTATTCCTGGTTCAAATGTTATGGCTTGCTGAAGTTCAGGGACTTGAAGCCTTAGGCAGGAAGGAATATCGACATATCGAAGATTTGTGGTCCAACATGTCGGCATATAGGAGATCAACAATCAAACATATCAGAGGTTGGAAGATCAAAGATCGACATATTGGTGTATTGACAATCGAAGGCCCAATGTCATCATGCATATCGATGATTACACATCAGAGCATCAGGCATATTGGTGATCGCACATTCGAGCATCAAGCATATCGGTAATCGAGGAATCATAACTTATTCATGTGAACCCTTTAAAAATTTGTGATATGGGTGAAGCGCCGATAGTGTTAAAACCTTCCAGGTACGCCGATAAATAAGTAACAAAGGATTTCATCACAAAACCAAAGGTCGGTGGGCCCTTTTTCTCTCTCCTCTAGCAGGACACGCAGTGGCATATGATTGGCTCCGATAAGGACACATGGCAACATGTGATTAGCTTCGATAATGACACTTAGCAGCGTCTGGTTGTCTCTGATAAGGTATAGTTCCAGTTGATGTTAGCATGAAATGGAAATACGACAAGACATGTGGCACACATATTCAACCATATGATACCCGAAGTCGGCGATTAGAGGATTGAGGATATCAGAACTTTATAATAGTTGGTAGTTGAAAAAGTTTCAATAAAGGGGCTCCAATGTGTTGGAACTTTGTTGAGGAAACTAATAGAGCCAAGGACATGGAGCAAGGCTTAGCACCTAAGTGATGTGGAGCATATCAGAGGTTGGAGATTTCAGAACTCCGCTTTAAATGAATTTTGGAGAAAGTTACGATATGTGAAGCTTCTGATGTTGTTGGAACTTGATCATGGAGCCTAGAAAACCAAGGGCGCAAAGAAATAACATGAGGAGAAAGGCCCCCGATAGGATGCTAAAGGACTTAGACCCTAAGTGCTATACCGATGGTCACAGGCAACAATCCTATAATGGTCATGCAATAAGGAGCTAAGGAGAAGGGACTAAAGGCCAACAAAATATTGTAATATCGTAACATTTTCTTAATAAAGTTACGAGATGTTTGGGCTTCGAAATTTCACTGTAGTGTAAAAGCTCTAATATAGCAGCATAGAGGAGCATTAAAGGTTGGATGAGTTCGCAGCTGAAGAGTAAATGAGTGCAGAGGAGTTGGTCGCTGAAATAAATGGCGACTGTCAAAGATGGGCAGAAAAATCTGATACAAGGAAACAAGGACAATGGTCCACAGAGAAGCCATGCCAAAGTATAGCCAAGCCGTGTGAAATCGTGAATAACCATGAAGATCCTCAATGATAGAAAAGTTGCACACACAGAGGACTGTGCCTTGTTGGAGTGTGGAGGTGGAATGAGAATTCATTTTTAGCATGGAGAAATAGTCAGGTGCCCATTCTCATGGTGAATGCCATGGAAGAGACTAAGTAAGATGCGACAATAGAATGGTAGAGGCATGCTGAGGTACACTCGCACAGTGTGAATATAGGACAAAGTGGTAGCATTGAACTGGGGGCAATAGAGGAACATAATCCATGAGCTGAGATGAGCAAAGCGAGGGAAACCAACATTGTTTCCAGTGAGATAAGCAAAAAATCTCTGAGAGTGTGCACTACTGTGTAAGGCTGAGTGAGAGCTTGTTTTGCGAAGAGAGGCCGAGAGTGCCTATGTAGAGGTAAGAGACCTCGAGAGATGTGCTGTTGTGAGTAAAGGCTCAAATTTTCCTGTGCGTTGTGTAAGCAAGGCAGAAGTTTCCTATGCACTATGAGAAAGGCCAAAGGTGCCTGCACTGTGTGAGAAAGGCCGAAGTGTTGAAGAATCTAGGGCACATGTAGTTAATTAGATTTTCCTTGACTTGATAAATATTTGCGAGACATTTTTAATTTTCTTATTAGCACAATATTCTCTTTGACATTTTTATAATGTGTGTTTCTTATTCCATCAAATAGCTACCAGAACCAAAGAGACAAGAACACAAGATATTGGCATTCTACCAATGCCAAAACCTCTCCCTCTTGGAGAGGAAAACCTACACATAATTATTCTTATAGAGATTCCAATTGACAAACACCAAGACCATGACCCTTGACTTACTATGCCACTCCAAGACCAAGGCACCAATCCTCTTCTTTGTCACTGTAGAGATAATCATCATTGCTGCACCATTGAAATCATCATCAAGATATTCACTCTTGTTGTAACATCTTTGCACTTTCATCAAGGTCTTAATTGTACCAATATATTCTTAAGGTCTATACCTAGGCTCTCCGAGGTCATAACTGCTGCTCCCCCATTGCTTCATTCTTGAGATCTTCATCATGTCAACAAGGTTTCTATACTGTGCACCAAGATCATGATCTTGTCCTCATTATAACAGAGACCATGAATGCTATATTACTGAAATTATGAATGCGTTGAGTATGTGAATGCATCACCATGAGATGACCGAGAATAATGTAACTTGATTAGAGAGCATGCTGAGTGTATCACTTAGATCCTTATTATCATAACTATTCCTAAAACGTGACTGTGATTCTCCTCCTGCACTGAGAACTCATAGTTGAGAGGACTACGATGAAGAACATCATAGTGTAATTACGTATTGTAGTTATACCTAAAGTTGCAGAGACTAGTATTCCTGCACCTCAGCCGAGACCCTATACCATTGTGCTTGACCGAGACTTCAGAGGTGTATGCGAAGATATTCCTATTCCTTATCCAAAGTTGCAGTATGTCCAAAATCTTATAGATTTTCAAGGTTCTATTTTTATATTCTACAAAGTTTAATGGGGTATATATAATAGTTAGTCTCCATAAATAAGACGACATGACCACTGAACTGGTGAGTCACCTTTTATGAGCTGACTTGACAGTTATATGACTATTTCTTCATCATTTGCTATTAGTCTTGTTATTTAGAGGATGGTGTTTGCCTTGGAGGGCTATTTGACACTAGGTTGACCCATATACATTACATGAAGACTCAAGAAGAGATTCTTACATATGACTTTGACTCTTTAACTTTTTCTATACTTATGAAATGAGCAAGAAGCTCATTCATTTAATTTACAAAAATAATATTTATTTGTCATGAAAAGTACAAAGGTCAAAATCTCATTTACAAATGTTGAACCTAGTTACACTTTTCTTCAACACTCCCTCTTAACTAGGGATGTACTTACAATGGTACTTGGTCATTCTCAATATGAAGAATTTCTCATAATAAGAACCAGATTGGTAACCCATCTGTATAGCATCATAATAACCATCATCATTCATAACAAGGCCTTTACTAACAACTCTATCTCTCATAAGATCAGAGCACAATGTTGTCGAGACCAATGACTTATAAACACCTTAGTCATTGTCTCTCAAGGTACATGCCTACCTGGGTGTTCACTCAGTATGACCTTCTAGGACTATTCTTATCTTGGGTTTCCAACCCTCAAAGAATATCGGTCCTCTTACCAAACCTTGTCTTGGAAGCCCTACACATCCTCAAAGAGTATCATATGTCAGATGATTACCCAATCCTCCCATTCTTTCTTCCCAATTGAAGATAAGAATGTTGTGTCTATCTCTTCCTCTCAATTGAGGAAGACATGCCCAAGTATCCTCTGACAAGGTACTTGTCCAAGTTCCTTTATAATTTAGAACTTGTTATAACTCCCTCTTAGCTAGGGACTTTTCCATTCATCAACAACTTCTTCTTCATGGTTCCTCTAGCTACTTGATCTCTTTCTTTCCTTTGATGTCATGAAGTATTTGTTCAAATTTCTTCTTGGTAGGAAACCATCCATCGATCAACTTTCTTCCTGGTTTGTCATGTCATTTCTTCCTTCATGGAAAGTGGCCTTCTTGACATATAACATGTTCTCTTGTTATCTGGCTTCTCCTTAGACATCTTGTCTATGCTTCGAAATTTTTCATATGGATGCTTCATTGTACTTAATTGTTTCCATATTTCGGTCTAGTAGCCCTTCATGACTTCATCCTGATATTGCTTCAACATTAAATGGTGCTTTTTCTGGATGGCTTCTTCATCATGACATCTTTGTAGAGTAGAATCAATTATCTGCATCTTTCATACCTCCAAGGTCTTCATAGGTGTCAAGGGTCCTCTGGTTTTTTCCTTCCTTTGTCAGAGTTGTCCCATCTTCTTTCGGGAGATGTGTTAAATGGATCTTTGTCAGATAGTGATTCTTTTTTACCATGGTGTTCTTCTCATGCTTGATCTCTTTCTTCATTTGCTTCTTCATGGATAGATTGGTCGACCACCTTCTACTCCTTGTGGGAAAACTTCTTCATTGCCTTCTTCTCGGACTAGTCAGCATTTCTTCTTGCTTCTTAGTAAACAATCTTATACTCCTTATGTGAGTATTTCCTTTTGTTGACCTTCATTGCATTGTAGTACATGCCTTCGAGCATGTCATTGGTGAAAGAGATTCTTTCATACTTGATCATGCTATAGAAATGTTTCCATGACTTAATAATATATATGATGACATGCCTTAAACTTTGATGCATACATACCTCATCTTGATTATGATTTGATCATCTTGGCTTCATTTGATGGTTCTCCTTAATTGGTGTAGCCTTTCTTGCTCCATATTTTCTTGCCTGCATATCATCCTTTCTTGAATCCCATGAGTGGGACTCCCAATGAGACATTTTCTCTTATTTATGAACCTTGTTTTGAAGATTCTATGAGAGGATCTTGAAGACCCTTATCCTACAAATGTTTCTTCTTCTTGATGATGGAGGTCTTCTAATATTTTAATCATGATCAATTATTCTTTCATCGTGGATGAGGTCCTATACTAGGTATGCTCCTTCTACATGAATATCTTGAGCTATATATACACCATGCTCCTATATTCTATAAGATATCTTTAACCATGCATTCTATTCTATTTCTACATGCTCCTATACTACTCAAAACTTTGAAAGAAGACTTTAAGTAAAGAGGTGACTTAGTCATAGTATAGATCTGATGGGTCTTCCTTCTTCTCCTTCTTGTCTTCTTCTTTCAATTCTTGAGTTACATGAGCTTGTTCTTAGTGGACCAAATTTTTGTGTAGTTCTAGTGATGTGACCTTCTTTACCATGATTTAAGGGAATATATCTTCTAGTATTTCACATATCTCTCTTTGTGTCTCCTCTTTTGGCATGTGAGGACCTTTGAGTGACTTTATATGATTCCTATGAGTCTCTTGATACATTCAAGCACTCCTTAATCTTCAGAGATCTTTCGATAGATATTAATGACTTCTCTTTTCTATGAGGATTATGATAGTTCTCCTTATTATATGCAAGGACATTTTTCATGAGAACTATGACTATCCTCCAATATTTCTATTTGTAAAACAAAGTAATTAAACCAAAAACATGAAAGATACTTACTTGGCATGTGAAGAGGAGATCTTCACCTTGATGCTTCTTTTGCTTGAGCTGCCCATCATGTACCACTAGTATCCTTTTACCAAAAATTCTTTGGGGACCTTCTAGTATCATGAAATTTGTGATCTTGACATCACAAAGACTGTTTTGATATGATGTTGACTCTCAATTCATCTTTTAAGGTACTTTTGACTTCTACATTTGAGCATATTTTGACAGGCTAGTGATATTGTTATTCCACAAGTGGACTTTATCACACTCTGTATTCCTCATAATGTATCAACAAGCGCCTACATTGAGCATTATCCAATTTACGATAGAGAGACTTATGTCCTGATCCGAGCACTATGCCATTGAGATCATAGACAAAATTAAGGACCCTGATAATTGTATTGGAATGAAACTATCTCGAGGCAGTGACACATTATACATACAATTTTTTTAGAGAGGCACTGTATGGAGAGCCCAAACTTGTTAATAGATAATTAAATTGTGTGTAGTACTGCATAGAGAGACTGTCTTATTACCAAAATGTTCTTGTTGCAGTAGATTGAGATAGTGGCATAACCTGTATTGTGAGAGGCACTCCTTGGGTCAATTCTACCATATATATCCTTGAGTCTGTAATTTATGCTAAGATTGTATTTTATTTCATAAGGAAGGTTCATTGATCAACAAGTGAGAATCCCAAGAATGGTATTGATACATTCCATCAAACTGAACATGAGTTGAGCGTATGACTATATTCACTGAAGTTGATGCTCCATGTACTGTTGTAGACTTGCTCCTTCAAACCTTCCACCTTTCTTTCATGTTTCTTGAATATAGATATTTGTATGTCTCTTTTCTGCCCTTCCTCAAACTGCAACCATAGCTCCGATACCATGTTGAATAATCTAGGGCACATATAGTTAATTAGAATCTTCTTGACTTGACAACTATTTGCGAGACATTTTTAATTTTCTTATTAGCACAATCTTCTCTTTGAAATTATTAAAATGTGTGTTTTTTATTTCATCAAATAGCTATCAAAACCAAATAGACAAGAACACAATATGTTGGCATTATGCTAGGGCCAAAACCTCTCCCTCTTGGAGAGAAAAACCCGCACATAATTATTCGTATAGAATTCCAATTGAAGAACACTAAGACCATGACTCTTGACTTACTATGTCACTCCAAGACCAAGGCACCAATCCTCTTCTTTGTCACTGTAGAGATAATCATCATTGCTGGACCACTGAAATCATCATCAAGATCTTCACTGTTGTTGTAACATCTTTGCACTTTCATCAAGGCCTTAACTGTACTGAGATCTTCTTAAGGTTTATACCTAGGTTCTCTGAGGTCATGAATGTTGCTCCTTCATTACTTCATTCTTACTTGATATCTTCATCATGTCAACAAGGTTGCTATACTGTGCATCGAGATCATGATCTCGTCCTCATTATAACAGAGACCACGAATGGTATATTACCAAAATTATGACTGTGTTGAGTATGTCAATGCATCACTGTGAGATCACTAAGAATATTGTAAGTTGATTAGAGAAAATTTTGAGTGTATCACTAAGATCCTTATGATCATAACTATGCCTAGAACGTGATTGTGATTCTCTTCCTGCACTGAGAGCTCATAGTTGAGAGTACTACCACAGAAAACATCACACTGCAATTACGTACTGTAGTTATACTTGAAGTTTCAGAGACTAGTATTCCTGCACCTTAGCCGAGACCCTATACCACTGTGCTTGACCAAGACCTTAGAGGTGTATGTGAAGATATTCCTACTCATTATCTAAGGTTGCAGGATGTCTAAAATCTCAGAGATGTCTGAGTTTCTGTTTTTTTTTCCTACGATGTTTAGTGGGGTATATATAGTAGTTAGTATCCATAAATAAGTCGACATGACCATTGAACTAGTGTGTCACATTTTATGAGCTGATTTGACAGTTATATGACTATTTATTCATCTTTTGTTGGTAGTCTTATTCTTTAGAGGATGGAGGGCATTTTTACACTAGGTTGACCCATATACATTACATGAAGACTCAAGAACAACTTCTTACATATGACTTTGACTCTTTGACTTTTTCCAGACTTATGAAATGAGAAAGAAACTCATTCATTTAATTTACAAAAATAATATTTATTTTTCTTGACAAGTATAAATATCAAAATTGCGTTTACAAATACCAAACCTAGTTACACTTTTCTTCAACATGAAGGTGCCTGTGCAAAGAAAGAAGGCCGAGAGTTGTGTGTGTTGTGGAGAGAAAGAGGTTGAGAGCTGACTGTATGTTGATGAAGAGCAGATAACAGAGAGTTGCGTGGACTATGATGAGTGTATGTTGTTGAGAAAATTAGTGTGTTGTTGCAAGGTAAGTAGAGTGAGCAAAGAACAACGTTGAGATCAGGCAGAGTGGCTGCCAAATACAAAGAACATTGAGTTCCTATTTGAGTGTGGGTTGAAGCCTACATACAAGAAGTTGGTGCTTCCATCTCTAGTGGGTGGTTAAGAATTCTTGGGGGTTGGTGCCTCCTGCAAGTTGGTGCTTACATAAATCCAAGGAGATGCAAGTTGGTGCTTGCAACAAATCCGTGAATTTGGTGCTTCACATGGTGCTTCTGGTAAGCTGGACAAATGTCTACAAAAAATGGAGTTGGTGTTTCCTGCTAGTCGGTGGTAGCAAACAAATAAAGGGAGTTGGTGCTTATTGTGAGTGGGTTCTCACAAAATATATTGATGTAATTGAGTAGGTGCTCTTATTTACATCAATAACAACAACAAGCTTTGGTGTCTTTTTCCTAAAAGGGTTTCCATGTAAAACCTTATGTCTCATGTGTATGATGCTCATTGTGTGTGCTTGTATGTTGATTTTACATTGCTGCTCATTATATGGATGTTTGCCAAGTATGAATCAAAAAATCAAATTGGCATAAAAAGTTAAAATTAGCCTTAGTACTAATTCACTCCCCCTCTCAGTATTATCATTGTTTCCAACATATAATTGGGTGACATTAAACTGAAATATTTTTCCACCATTAATTAATTCTTCTTCCTCAAGTGATCTCGAATGGAATTTTGTTTTATTTTAATAATGTCATCCTCTAAATCAACACCTCGTGTTATGATTTCTTTGTTGTCTTTAGAACTTTCACTTTGATCTTCATTGTTGCCTATTAATTTAATAGATTGACCAATTTTTTATTTCTTCTTCTTATTGGTTAACATATCTTCTTCTACATAAAAAATATCCTCTTCATCAAGTGGAAGAGAGACATTCATAGCCATTTTTCTTTTTGGTGTTTTATTTCTTTTATCCTTTTCAATAAAAGTTCTAACCTCCTCCTCACTAATGGTAACATATTTTTAAGCTTCAAATTCAACTTCAACTTCCACATCTTCAAAAGAAACATGTTTACCTTTGCTAGATTGACCCACCTTAGGGATTCTTTGATGATCCCCTGTATGTACTATTACAATGTCATGGATTGTTGCTCTTTGCTTTCTTCTCCTTTCTTCTTTTGTCTTTGTCTGGAAACTGCTGATCACATTCATAATATTTGGCTCTAGATAATAAATACCCTCCAACATCATTGAAAGACTCTCAACAAAATCCTATCAAGAAAATACAATATGCCAATGGTAATCATTTATAAAAAAATTAATGACCCTTACAATGATACATAACACATAAATATAAATAATCATACTTATAATGTTATTTGAAATGTTGTCTACGATTTCTTCACACAATGGTGTATATTCTTCATATGTGTCATACTTGACTTTTGAGAGACGATATCTAACCTTTTCATGTGTCTTGGGCAATTTTGCAAGAACATAAACAATGTCTACATTCAACACCAAACATATGTTTTGTACTCTGCCCACCACCTCATATGGTTCACCAAAGTTAATCATACCACAATATAGATAGATATGTGTTCTATCATTGATTTCAACAACTTTAACATGCCATGTAAAATTTGTTTTATTTATTTCTTGTGAATTCCTCCATTCAAAAATAATTTTTAATGTACTTGACGGGCGAGTTGCTTGACTTTTACGATGTTTCTGAGTTCGGGTATGTTCAACAGTATTCATAGAGCGTCCAACTGCAACTTTAGATGATGGAATTGTTGTCCTTGTGAAAATTCATTGAGACCTTCCTGATGCATCTTCCTGATATATATAATATATATATATATATATTATATATAATACATATATATATAAACTTAAAAAGACATATTATTATTTAAAAAAGAAGATTAACCATAATAATTTATTAAAAATTAAATAAATAATTGAATAATAATCTATTTTTTTATAAAATTATAATGTATATTTAAATTTTTATTAATATATAGATTTAAAAATATTAGGAACATTTGTTATAAATATAAATAAATAAATTTAAATAATTTTAGATTATAAATTTAAAATTATTAATCAATAGTTTTAAAAAAAATTCCCAATTGTTTAAATTTTATATATATATATAAGTTTAACTATATATATAAATATATTTAAAATAATATATTATATATTATATATATAACTAGATATTCAATTTTGAATTATAATTTGTTTTTCTTTTTTAAATTAAATTAAAAAAAATGCCTCGCTTTGTGGCCCTAGGCCAACGAGCTTGTCGTAGGCAATCACGCAAGACACTGTTCCGATCCCCACCTCACTTAAGGCTTCCAAACCAACGGCCCAATAGGGCGCAGGGCCGATTCTAGAATCGCGTACGCAGGTGGGAGGGTTGCACACAACACCTGCTCGCTCACCTAGGCCAACGGGTCGCAGGCCTATTCCCAAAATCGCCCTACGACCTATTGTCTTGGGCAAGCGGGGGGTGTTGCATGCAACCCCTCCCCCTTCGCTTGCTCAGGCCCTCGACCCGCAGCACAACGGCTGCTGGCCTGGGACCTGGGCAGGTGGGTGAGGGAAATATATATATATATAATATATATATATATATATATAACATAATTTGAGTTTTTTTTCGTCTTCTTTGCTATAAAAATACAAAAAATAGAGTTTTTAATGTAATTTTTCCGTGAAACAACAAATTTTCCCTAAATTCCTCTTTAAATAGTCAAAATAGAAGGAAAACTAACCTTTCAAATGCGAAAAACTCCCATTGAATGTGCTATCAATGACAATGCAACTCCTTCGCAAAATTGCTTCAAACTTTTTAACAAGACACAAAAGACTTGATGTGATGTGACGAATAGAAACAATGAATGTTATTTTATAACAATGGTTGTGGGATTTCTTTAGCGTTTATCGAATGTGGGATTAAAATTAAAATTAAAAAAATTAAGTTACAGTTAATATTATAGGTTTAGATTAGATTTTATTCATTGTGAGATAAAAAATAAAATATTAATTAGTTACTTAGTCAATGTTAAATAATTTAAATAGAAAAAATATTTTAATTTCGAAGAAATGCATTAAACGAAAATCTCTGTGGATATTTTGAATAGAAACTAGGGTGAAAATTTTCAAGACCAAAAGTTTAGTAATATGTATCCAAGTAAGTTTTAGACGAAAATTTTGGAGGGAAATTTTTCAAAATGAATTTTTTGGGGGGGGAACTTTGGAGGGAAAATTTTTGGCGAAATTTTTTTGGGGGTGTTGTAGCATTTTTTGGTTTTGGTAAGTTAGCATCAATTAGTCAGAGAATGAAAATATATTTTAAAAAATGTTAAGTTAAGATATGGACAAAAAGAATATTGAATCAAAAAATGTTAAGCATATTTTGATGAATAAGTCCATATCAAATAAAAATGTTAGACATATTTTGATGAATAAGTCCTTATCAAATAAAATGTCAGGATAGATGCCCTAAAAAGGAAGGCAAAAAAATAAAATGTTGGATTAGAAATAAAAGAAAAAATAATAAATTCTAAAAGTGTTGAAAATCCAAATACCAGTACTCTTAGTCAAGTTTATTTTTGCAAATAAAAAGTTGTGTAGATTATTTAAATGCCACACTAGTTCATACAATCCAATTATACAGTTTAATCATGATTGGATTTGATTTAAATTTTTGTCGATAGCTAGAAAATAAAATTGGTTCAACAGTTTAATTTGAGACAATGGAAGCAATAAGAGATAGAAGTAGATTATTCATTAAAAGGAAAATGTTGAGTTGCTAGTCTAAATGCACTCAAGTGACTAAGATTGTGAAAATATGCTAGGAAAGTTAAGGGTAGGTAGACAAATGAAATACCATTGAAGCATGAAATATTTTTATCCTAAAGTCAGAACATTTCATACATGTGCATATAATGAATGGATTAAATTAAACATTATTTTCAAAATATCAATGTTATGGTGTAATATATGTGTGTTATCCATTCATTCACCAATACCGCACGCATGTCACATCCGTCATAACTCTTGACCCCACCATCACTTTTCGCTACGATCTTAAACCTCATTCATGTTCTTCTTCATCCCGCACATTCCCTTAAGATCTGATGGCCTACATCGCTCCTCGTCCCTCCCTTTCCGTTCGAACCTTATCGACGGGGGGGTCCGAAGTCAACAGTTTTGGAAACCACCCTCCGAAATTGCTTTTCCCCCATCCTAGTTATTCGGGACTTAATATCCCAAAACAGATTACAACTAGAACTAACTCCCAAAGGCGGTTTTCATTCAACCGTTTACTGCCGCTCCTACGTCGTCGTCCACGTCCACCCCCATGTCACTTCCTCTTTCCAATAAACTGTCGTCTCTTTTCCCGTTATCCATTAATTCACAACCCCTCACACATTAATATTCCATTTATCCATTTATCAGCCCCATTGGAAAATTAATGAGGATTTAACTGTTGTTTAACGAGCTCGCTCCATCTTATTCATTATAAGCCATGTTTTTCATAAAAACCGTTACACAATGCATTCCCATAATTCACTAGATACTTGTAGCTTGCAGCCAAAACGATAGATTCATCATTCAACTGAATTTTCAATTTTGTTAAGAAGCAAGCTGACATCCAGGTCCACCTAATCCATTTTCACTTACATTGTTATTCTATTATCACTGTGTTTCAGCCCAATTCTTCCAATTTATATCACTTTCAGCGTGCCCATTCAATTAACAGAATGCCTCCTAAAGGAAAATAAGTTGCAGAAACCTAAAATCCTCTCATTCATCCACAAGTTGACTTCCATCATACTCCCCTAGTCGATAGAGACTGTAAAATCAATGATTCTTTGTCTGAATTCGATTTGTTTGAAATCTACTGCTGGATAGAGGATCAATTAGTTGATCAAACATATGAAATAGGACTTTGTGACTCCCACCTTCCTCATTACATCTTCCCTCAGATGCACAGAGCACCTGAATTTTTCAGGAAATGACATGAATGCTATGACCCCATTCAAAGAGCTATCATCTCACCTATAGGAGAAACTTCGTGCTCCATCAATGCTCAGCCCATTGAACAGATGTTGTAGGCCCCAACTATTGTACCAACCCATCCTTTTTCTCACGAAAGCCTAACAGAAGCCTATCAAAAGCTAGATTTCACTAAAAGAGATCAAACTATAGAACTTTTCCTAGATGTAGATAACCCTCTACCTAAACGAAACCCTCCCTATGATTCATCTATATTCCTAGACAAAACCAAGCAAATTACTACCATTCTTTCTTATCTTCTTGGTTACAATTCTGATCAATAGGTAAATGAAGCCATCATTGGTTTCTTATCTATTTTTTTTGTTGGTCCCAAACGCACTGTTCGTTATAAGCCAATTTTTAGCTGAGGCCATTCATGAACAATTTGTCTAGTTCAATACTAAAGAGGTATTCAAGTATGCTTCAGTACTTGTATATCTTTTTATCTATTTTCAAGGAGACAAGTTCCCATTCACCTTGTAGCAGCTAGATAAAGAAGGCAACAAACAATCAGTGATCTTTTGAACTTCTATGGGAATGAAGGAGAAGGAAGAATTTACATATAAACAATTCATAGAATTGTTTGTTCATCCAACCATTAAGCTTATGAGCAGCACTCCAGTACCAAGAATAAGTGATGAAATTGTGAAAGTGTTGCAGCTAGTTGATCAAGCCAAAACAGGAGATTGGTATCTTTACCAAAATTATACAAATATCAGAGTCTATGGATGTGAGATTCCACCCTACAAGCTTCCTAAGTACCTCCGTATCAGAATTTTTGCATTAGAATATATTAGGCAGAGGTTAAATGGAGATGAAATACATTTTGTGGCTACAACGAAGAAATCACAATTTGAGCTAAAGGCACTGGTTGGTCCATTCATCTGTAATACTAGAGCAACAGGAGAAGAAGCATACAGGTTATTGAAGAAAATGAAGTTTGGCCTCAGCTTCACTTGGTCTTATGACCCAATGTGTGGGATTTCTAGGCTCAAAGTTGTTAAAAAATTCATTTCATACCATCATATTGCTAGGCCTGAAATAGAGCAATACAAAAATCAGTCAGAGTGGAAGGAGAACACCCTTCAAGAAGCTAAAGAATAGGCAGTCTCTACTTCCAATGTACAAACTCCACTTGCACAGGAAAAACAACTAAATGAGGAAGTGAACAACAGTCATCCCCCACAACTAAAGCATCAAGTCAAGTTTTTAAAATTGTACATAGAAAAAAGAGACCTAGGCTCTCTTCCAAGGTCAGTGCAACTATTGAGTTATAGAAAACAACATTTGATGGACTTCGAGAAACCTTATTTTTTACACAGTCTGGTGGAAAGACTATTCAATATCCCACTCATTTCACCACATCTCATGAACAGACGCTGATTAAGACCAGTGAAATCACTCAGAAGGATCAAGAAGATGGCATTTTTCATGTCTTCAGTGAAATTAAGAAGAAGAATGAGGAGTTAAAGTTGAATACTTATATTCAATTCTGGAGACATTCTTCCAGTTCTTAAGCCAGACTTCTTTCAGTCTTTGACTTTGAGAAAGGTAAAATGCATATGGCTTGCTTACAAGATCAGATTCCACAGCCCAGGACTGCTGCACATTACCAGAAGTAAACCTCTTATGAATTTGATGTTAAATATGTACATCCAATTAACCAAATGGAGATGCACAAACAGACTGGCCAAATGATTGCTTCTACTTTAACTAACACTGCCATGAGTCAGTCAAAAATGCAGGTTACCTTGGCTAATACACAGTCACAACTTAAGCTTGAGAAAGTTTCCTCATTGGCCCAAAACACCAAGATTAAAGCTTTGGAAGATCTGGTGCTGAAGATGGGATATGATCCCTCTGATATAAAGGCTGCAGAAAAAAATTTCAAGACAAAAAATACTGAGATTTAAGCATTAAAGAAGCAGCTAAAATTTCCAGCTTCAGAGGACCCAATGACTAAAGAGATTGAAGAAACTGAAACTCATAAATCTGACATGATGAAGCTCATCATGGAACAAAATCTGCAAATAAAATAGATGGAGAAGAAAATAGAGAAACTTGTCAAAGAGAAAGAGGAAACTGTAAAAAGGGCCAATATTCTAATGGATGTAGTTCTTGTTACAACAATCTCTATAACTACTGCTTCTACCTCAGGCACATCAACAACTACAGGAACAACAATAGGAGTTGAACAGCTTGTTGAATCTATTCAAAATCTATCTATTGAGACAGAGGAAATGAAGAAATTGCAGGATCAACTGAAGACACTACAACACATGAAAGAAGTTGCAGACAATTCACATGTAGTTGAGTTGCAGAGGGAAAAAAGTCAAATTGAGGTATTTTAGAAAGAAATCAAATAATCTTACCTTGGAAATAAATTGGGTTTCGTAAAGGAAATATTATGGGAAGAGATTACTGAATCAATAAAAGATATACGGTCTTATATCAGGATAATCTTTGATTAAAAGGACTTATTGGAGAGAGCTGAAGAAGCTATTGAAACAATCTCCAAGGAACTTGAGGACATGCCAGAAGTTGCCACTGAAATAATCAAGTTCTTGAATTCTAAAGAAAACTATGAGCTTGAAGAATTAAGTATTAATGATAGGACAACAACCATACTAGAAGTGAAGAAGATCATTACAAAGAAAAATCTCATTCTTCAGTTGGAGGAGAAATGCAATAGTGTTAATGTCACAGTTCAATGTTTCTTCAGAAGGTTGGAACCCTTGACCAACAAGGGTTTTCTCTCTATGCTGGTGATAAATGATAAATTAATGTCCATTGAAGACTATGTCCGAAAACTTGCAGAGGTTAGCACCAATGAAGTTACTGTTTCAAACATAAGAGGTGCAACAACACCAAGGGTTGTACTGAATGCACTCAGAGATACCTTTTTCATCATAAATGAAATCATACATATATTTTTAGTGAAACCTACTTTTACTAAATATACACAAATGAATGAGGCTTATCGAAGGGTGACTAATTTATCTATCCCAGATAAGAAATGTTGGGAATAGTTAACTAATTTACTGGACTATAAGGAGGATCAAACAACATTCAGAATTTCCAAGGACAGTCATCAACAACTCAACAGCATTCAACATTTCCAGGGATAGTCATCAACAATTCAACACCAAAATAATGACAGATCGACTATCAGTTCATATTCCTGATTTTGTATTAATCTATTTTTGTAAATTTGTCTAAGATATTTTCTTAGCTCTAAGATTTTATAAATAACTCTCTTTAACGATTTATTAAGGGGTTGCGACCTTGAATAAACATTTGTAAGCACTAATTGTACTCAGCTTTTTATGAATCATTAATACCAAAGCAAAGGATTTTGAATTTTGATTCATACAGTTTCGTATTCCTTGTAAGTTTTCTAGTTTTCATTCACTGTGTTTTCTTCATATTATTAAGTTTTACAAAGACAACGAGATAGGAGTAGTTGAGCCTCAATTCACTCTTATAAGCTTTCTGAAGTGATCATCTTTAAAGAGAATGAATTATAAAAACTATTTGTTTAAGTAATTCCCTCTAAATCATAAAATCATCAATATCTTTGTAATCTTGGGCATATTTTGTCAAACTTTCTAAACATTGTTTGAAGGTTTTCTTACTTATGGTTATTTAATTTTCTATTTGAAAACTGTAATAGTCATATCATCTTTCTGTTTCTACTCATCGCCAGATAAGCTAAATCACTGTGTGGATTTTAATAGCAACCCTTTGGTTAATATTAGTATTATTCAAGAAGGTTAGTCATCACTGTTTTAAATCTGTTTCATACATTGGTCCTCCAAAAATTAAAACAAACCCCACCCAAAACAAATATCTTAGATGCCCTGGCATGATAACTGACCATTATCATCTCATAGATACAACATCAATTTGGCGCCATTGTCGGGGACTCGAATTTGATTAGTTTTCCTAGGTCAATGACATAAATCCTATTCCTTTAAGGTGACTAAAGGTATAGATAGGTAAAAACCCTTCACCTGGCGACTCCACTGTATCAAACTGACACCTTTTAAGCACACTAGATCCCATTCTAAATCTGACACAGTTAGTCCTCTGTCAGATCTAGAAAGACTTGTGAGAAAGGCCAGTTCTAGAAGGAGACATCAACCATCTTCTTCCACTTCAGCCTTGTAGTCTAAAGATATATTACAATTTGATCCCTATAGTAACATTCCATCCAATTTAGATTGGACTCATTTATCACCTAGGGTTGCTGAACTTTTAGACAGGGGCGTTGATAATAAATCATCTTTCCTTATTCATTCACTTGAATCTCATCCAGAACCCCTACTTCCACCAGGATCACCTAAATCTGAGTTTGACCTGGGTGTTCATTTACCTGAACGCAAACCTACATATTTCATATCCCCCACTACTTATTCATTCCCTTCCACTTCTGAATGCCCTGAATCTTCTCCTTCTAAACAACCTGAAGGGACCTTTGCTATATATTCAAATCCACTCTTTGAAACAAAAGAGGATATTCATTCTCAGGTCCACAAGTTAGTTATTAAGACTCCTTTAAGATCTTTCAGGACATCTCCTCCTTCTTCACCTCCACATAGTCATTCATCCTCTCTATCACCATTAACATCTTCTTCTTCTTCTTCTATACAAACACCTCATACACCACCTTCTAATATGGCATTCCAACCCATTGTACATGAAATATATTTAGCTTTAGTTCTACCTCCAAACCTTGATTCTTTCCCTCCTGGACATTTAAAGCACCTTCCTAGGTATAATGGAGAAACTGGTCCCTCAGCTGAAGACCATCTTCAAGCATTTATAGACTTGCAGATAACATGAACATAGAACAAGAAAATGTTTACATGAGGTTGTTTATTCAACCTCTTGAGGGAAATGTGAGAACTAGGTTTAGGTAGTTACCTACAAATTCAATTAGAAATTGGGAAGAGCTAACAAATATATTCAAAAATCAATGAGGAGTGAAGAAAGATGCTCTTTACTTTTTGACTGAGTTTGAAGAACTTAAAAGAAACTTTGGTGAACCTGTCTCTGATTTTATCAAAAGGTTCAACAAACTTTATCATAAGATGCCCCTTGATTGTAAACCCCCTATAGCAGCAGCCAAATCTAGGTTCTCAAAAGCCTTTGAAGATGATTTTGTTGTAATGTTAAGAGAAAGAACTTCAAAAAATCTTGAAGACATGCAAACTAATGCTATAATGGTGGAAGCAAATAGGGCAGCCTTAGCCACTTTAAAAGCTAAAGAGGAAAAGTCCCAAAGAAAACTTAAATCTAGTCAAGAGGCCTATACTTCCTCTAAGACTAAAATTGAAGATTCTAAAATAGATGAGATAACATCACTTCTTAGAAATCTATCTAATAGAATTTCCAAGATTGAGACTCAACCTAGAATAGTTCAACAAACAGTCACTCGACCTCAAAATCAAAATCAAGGTTAATACAAAAGAAATCCACCATTACAAATTCTTCAAAGGCCTAGTAATGATCAACAGGTTCCAACTCCTTTACTGATAGATGATCAACAACTCGATGATAATACTATGACTATCACTAAAGACATTAACAATATGGATACCTCTTCTGTCAGACCGCTATTATTCCTCTCTCTCAACAAAAGCAGGTTCAAGAAGACCAAGATTCCTCACAGGATTCCAAATACCATGCCTTCTCTTAATTCCTAATTGTAGAGCTGAACAAAGGATATGATCTTAGACCTATACCTGGCCTTGGAAGACCTCCCAAGGAACCTCCAACAATTGAACCTTGTACCAAATCTGTTGAAACTAAAACAACTATTATTCGACCAATAAATCAGTCAACTGATACAGTGCCAATTGAAAAAACCGTCTTAACTGCATTTAATGTTGAAGAGGAGTTAGAAAGAGTTAAAATTCCTATACCACTTTCATAACTTTCTAAAAACCCTGGATACAAAAATCAAGTCTCCAAATGGATACAGAACACCTCGATTAATGGTGAAAATGATGTTATTAGTCTTCAAGATGAAAAACCAGCAGTTGCCTTTGATCCTAGCTCAGGTATGATAGATGAAATAGTACCCCCTTTCTATGTGACTCTAAAGACAAATGATTCAATGTTATACAATTATATGCTTGATTCTGGAGCATCACATAATCTCATGCCAAAAACTATCATGGATCATTTAAATCTTGACATAACTAGATCCTATCATGATTTGTACACCTTTGATTCAAAAAAGGTGCCTTGTCTAGGACTGATTAAGGATTTAGTAGTCACTCTTTCTCAAATCCCAGTAAAAAGTGTAGTGTTAGATATAGTTGTCACAGATATCCTTCCCAAATTTGGAATGCTCCTTTCAAGGTCTTGTTGTGCCAAATTAGGGGGAACTCTTTAGATGGACATGTCTTATGCCACTATTCCAGTTTATGGGGGAGAACAACGTAGGTTGTATAGAGAGGTAAGATTTGTGCACACTGTGTGCGAAACAGATCAACCAAGGAACCATCACATTTATGCAATTGATCAAGATTTTGGCTTTTTCCAACTTTCTTCAAACCAAACACATGACTCTCAAGTAAAAATTGAAGATATAATTGAAAACCCTACACCAAAACATTTTTATGTATGGAAGTTATTCTTTGATGGTTCTTGTACAAAAGGTGGAGCAACAGCTGGGGTAGTATTAACCTCACTAGAAAAGGAAAATATTACACAATCATGTAAACTTGATTTTGAAGTTACAAATAATGTAGCAGAGTATGAGGCTTTCCTTATAGGACTTCAACTAGCCAAAAGTTTAAAGGTACAAAATCTGAGGGTTTTCACTGACTCAAAGCTCATTGTTAAAAAAATTAGGAATCTTTGCCAAACAAAACATCCTAGCTTAGATCATATTGAAATTAGGTTTGGGACTCAGTTGAAATTTTCTTTAATGCTTTTAATTTGACTTATATCCCAAGAGATGAGAATATTCATGCAGATTCCCTAGTTGTCTCTGCTAGTTCATTTAAAATTCCTAATCAAACTGATGTATTCTATCAAATACGAGTCAAATACAGGCCATCCATCCCTGACAATCTAGAACACTGGCAGATATTTGAAGATGATCAACAACTAAAATCTTTTCTGCAGGTTGTAGATGAATTTTCAGTTCTACAAATTGATGAAGATATAACAGAAACAAATGAAAATGATAGTTCAAATTTAAATTCAAAAATTGCCAATCATGACATCATACAATTATCTAACAATTTTATTCCCAAAGGTCTCATTCCTTTAGAGAAATTATTTGATCAAAATGATGTCCTCAGAAACCCATAGTCAATTTCTCTATAAGATGACATAGAGGAAGAAAATATTGGAACAAATGATGAGGTTAAGAACATCAAAATATGTGCGTCCTTAGATCCCCAAATCAAAACTCAATAACTTAAGTTACTTAAAAAATATAAGGATGTTCTTTTCCTGGACCTATGCTAATCTAAAAACTTATGATACATCACTGATACTGTTATCACTCTAAAATTTCCCTAGGGTTGTCATGTTGTGTTTAAAGAAATGATAGAGGTAACCACAAACCTACTTTTGAGATCAGGATCTAGCCTTCCTAATGCTCAAAGAGGGCTCTCTCTTAATGATTTAACTTGGTTGAGTTAATTGATTTTAGGGTAGTTATTTAAGCTTGATTGGGTTTTGACTTTGCTTTGGTGGTGGAATCACTGATTTAGATGGATAGATAAATGTATCTTTACCATTGGGCCATGGAGTCCAAATGTCAAGAAAATAGGACTAAATCAAGTTCTAAAGATAATGTTGTCAGGGAAAGGTGGCTGAGTAAATTCAGATCTTCTAGGCTGGATGGTGAAGTGGTTTTTCAATTGGGGTCAAGGAGCAGTTAAGGATTCCTAAAACCGGATAATGAGGGAAATGAAATAGGTCAATCAAAACTAGGGAGAAATGAAGAATTCCCTACTCTGGATATCAGAATAAAACATCAAAATGAATAATTGTTCAAGACAAAGTGTACTTAAACAAATTCTGTAGTAATATTCCAGTTATTTCATTCAAATTGGAAAACATGTATGCATGTGAAATACTTAAGAAAATAAAAATTTAACAAATGAAAGATACTTCACTGAAGTGGCCCAACACATGAATCTTGTAATGCAATGCCTTTATTACCTAGTCTAGTCTGCTGACTTGAAAATGTTACAATAAACCCTCAGGTTTTTTGATCAATATAACTATAGAAATGTTTAGCGATCCACACACAATACTTCAAGTTGTGAAGTATTTATACAAAAACTATTACAAAATATCCTAAACTGTTTTAGGCATTATTCAAGGAAAAAGAAATATCTTCATGCAAGAAGATAGAGATAGATATGTAACTGATGCAAGTTGTCCCTCTTTTATTGTTTACTGTTGGCTTTTCTTCGATATTATGTTGCTTTTTCTCTTTTGTTGTTTCTCTACGCTGGTTGTCCCTTTACTCCTCCTTTGACTTTTAAACTTTGTCTTTCATATGATACTCTTTGACTTCGTTGATTTGTTGTTTTACCTTGACTGGCTCTGTATCCACTATTTACCTGGCATTTTTACAGTAAATCATTCAACTTTTCCCAAGTCTCTGCATCTGGTAGTTTAATATTTACCATTTTTCTGTAGACTTCATCAGTTTCTGCGTGTTTTGCAAAAGTAGGCTTGTTTATGAAGATATATTTTACCTCATGCTGGAGGTAAAAGAGGTTCTCAAAAGTCTGATAAAGCACTTTTCTTGTAGGAATCCATTTCATAGAGGAATTGTTGGCTTGTTCCTTTTCCACTTCTCTGATTTTCTTATCATAGTCTTCATGTGCCATCAACTTGTCATTAATCACCAATGGGTTAGGGAGACCTTTCTGCCTCAAAGCATCAAATTTAACCATGAACCTGGCTATTGCTAGCTCCATCATTTGGCACTTCTCCTCAAGTTGTATCATCATTTTCCTCTTGGTGATTACCCTCTGTACCTCTAGTATGGTCTTAGTTCTGTAAGCTATTCCAAGCTCCTGCAATTCATACTTGTTCTTTGAGTTAAGGAACTGGATTATTCTTGAGGCTTCTTCTGGCTTATTCCCAAGTCCGATTCTCACCCTTTGAATTGCCTCACCAACCTCTTTGACCAAATCATTCTGTTCAAATATCACCTGTATAGATGGCCAAATATCATCAAATGAGTCAATGATATTGACCCATAAAAGTTGTTTTGCTTGGGCTAGTGACTTTTTCAGTGTCAATTCTTTCTCTAACTTCTGTATCCTTTCATTCAATCTGTTTGATTTCTGAGCTTCATTCTTATGCATGATTTGAGCCAGTTCCTTTTCATCCTCTATACTTTTTATTTGTTCTTTAAGTCTATTTATTTCATTTGTTTGGATGGGAATTGTTAACTCTGCTACAAGCTTCAGCATTTGGAGGACCAAAGTTCATATCGGCCATGTGTTTATGCAGAAAAGGGGAGCTCACAACAGTCATTCACCTTCTTCTCCTTCAGCTTCCTTATACTCTCTTAACCCTCTGTATTTATGTTTTTCTCTTAAAGCCTCTCCAGTCCCTCACTTTTTCCTATTTCCTCACCTAATCCCTGTTAACTCGTTGCCTCCTTTTCTTCCCTTGCGATGCAATCTGATTGCAAATCGCATCTGATCGCAACATCGCATCCATCCCTGCTGCTTCCATCTGTTCCCTTGACCCCCTCCGATGCGATTTTGCAATGCAATTTGATCGCTATCATAGATCGCACCCATATGTGTTAAAGCTCCTATCGCCCTTTGTCTTCCGCCGATACGATATCGCGATCTCTCCTCCGCCGTCCGATCAATCCCGACAATCCGACGGCCCGCGTTTGTTTGTCCCCGCTTCCGAAGTACCGATGTGATGTTCATCGGCGATTGCAAGTCGCATGGTCAGGGCTTGATGATAATGTAGACCACTCCATTTCCGCTGATGCGATATCGGGTGCCAAACCCGATATGACTCACCATTCCTTTGTATAAAGTCTCATGTCCGTTTTTCCGCCTCCGATAGTGTATTTGCCATATTGCATAGCTTTCACCGCAAACCAATCTCTGCCATCCATTTTTGACATCCAAGGGTTAATATTCATGCCCAGTCCATCATCCATTTTCAATGCAATGTTTGTGTTTTAGCAGCCCTGTGCACCCGAAAAAGGAAGGTGACTGTGATCCAAATACTCTCCGCAGTTAATATTTTAGCTACCGCATTCAAGGATAGAATGAACGAGGAACAAAAAGGACGACCTCAAGCAGTGAAAAGCATTTATGAGGCATGGAACTTCATCCATGATTTACTCCATTTGGCCGAGCAGGACTGCAAAGTACCAGTAAATGTCATTTGTCCATTAAAACATTCAGATTGGATCAGAGGACCCATATCTAAATGTAAAGGTGGTTGGTGATCCATTAAGACACCTCCACGCATAGCATAGCAGATATTTTTTGTAATCAATCTCTATATATACATAGAAGAGAGAATGTAATGGATTGATGGGTGTAAGTTTGATAGATGAGTGCTAGTATGTTGTAAGTTTCAACTTCTGGAGAGTGTAAATATTGTGAGACCTGCAGCATCTGGTCTTCATTTCCAACTAATACAAGCTTATTTTGCTGTCATTTGCTCACTTTTCACTTCTTCTACGTTCCAGGTTGTGCCTGTTTTGCATTAATTCATGTTGTTGTGAATGTTTGGCATCAGAGGGGCTGTCATCCCACCTCTGTGTTAGAATTTACCATGTTTCATTGAATTTGCTTACAGGTTTCTGTTGTTTTAATACCAGAGAGCTGTCATCCTATTTGTGTATTAGATAATAGATTTACAGACCTTTTAATTAGTTGCAGCCGGCCATCACAGGGTCTTGTGCATCTGTTGGTGTGGTTAGTCTTCTCCATCCTCATGTTTTCCTTAAGCTGTGAGTAGTTTGTGGCTAAAAGCCTTGTAGTTTGGGGGTGTTAACCCATGTCTGGGGTTAGTCATAGTAGGAGTGGTTATCTGGATTGAATGTGCAACATTTCTTTCATTCATCCATCATTTTATCCAACATTTTGTTGAATTTTTAATGTTCCCGAGAATCACTGATATACAACCTAGGTGAGTTTCTTAGGGTGATAACATTAATTGGGGCGATAACCACTCCTACTATGACTAACCCCAGACATGGGTGAACACCCCCAAACTACAAGGCTTTTAACCACCAACTACTCACAGCTTAAGGAAAACGTGAGGATGGAGAAGACTGACCACACCAGCAGATGCACAAGACCCTGTGATGGCCAAATGCGACCAGTTAAAAGGTTTGTAAATCTATTATCTAATACATAGACAGGATGACAGCTCTCTGGTATTAAAACAACAGAAACCTGTATGCAAATTCAATGAAACATGCTAAATTCTAACAGGCATATCTTCCATTCCTTTGATCAATTTACTTGTTTCATCACTAGGATGAGCTGTTGTTGTTGTTAAACCTATTGTTGATGTAGTTGTTGATGCAGTGGGAGGTGTTGTAGCTACTGGAGATGTTGTGGCCACTAAAGCTGCCAAAGTAGAAGGAACTGCTATAGTAATTGTAGGAATAGCAGTGACAGTAGCTGCTTCCATGCTGGCCTGTTCTCCTGCACTAACTTATCCATCTCATTCTCCATTTCTTTTAATTGAGCATTTAACTGAAGAATGAGGTCCATCATTTCATCTTTTTGGATTTGACTCTCCAGAACTTCCTTGGTCTGTGGATGTTTAGAAGGAGGCAATTTTAGCTGCTTCTTCAATGCAACAATGTCTTTATTCTTCTTTTTTATGAGCTTTTGTGCTGCCTTGATGTCATTTGGGTTATATCCAATCCCAATAACCAATTCTTCTATGGATTTAATTATGTTATCCTTTGCTTGTGAGGATGCCTTTTCTAGTTTAAATTGTGTTGAGATATTCTCTAGAGAATTTTGAATTTTTTGTACACTCATAGCTTTGTTGGTCATTGTTGAGTATATCATTTCTCATGCTTGCTTATGAAATTCAATCTGATTTATAGGATGAACATTCTTGGCCAAAACTTCAAATTCTATCTTTTTGTAATCTAATGATGACTTAGGTTGTTGTATTGTGGACTGCAAAAAGGTCATCTGCATTTTCCCTATTTTAAGGTCAAAAGCTGAAAGTAACCTATTCTGATTACTAGGAGTTTGTTCGGAATATTGGGCATAGGTTTCAACTTTCAATGCTTCATTTTTCAACTTGATTTCTTTATATTTCTCCTTTATGTATTTTTCTTTATCCACTGGTTTGCTGGATGAAAAGACTTCAATACTAAGATTCTTCTGAATAATCTAAGTATTAGAGGTTGAAGGCTAATGAGTTTCCTCTGAAACTACTGGAGCTATATTCTCTCTGACCATTATATCTATATCAATTATTTCAATTGTCTCAACTATCTCTTCTTGCTCATTTATAGGATTTAGCTTGGGCTTCTTCATGTACATAATTTCAAATCTTTCATCTTTTGTATCCTTGTTTGAGCAAGAACCTTCTTCCCTAGTCCTTTTTGCATTTCTGTCCCGTAGGGATGGAGTATGCAGAATGGAACTAGTATCCATTTGTTTCTCCATATCTATTAAGGTGTTTTCCAACCACTCTGACTGGTTGGCATATTTTTCAATCTCTGGCCTAATCTCATGCATAAAAGGGCTCAATTTAAACTTTAGACTTAGTTTTTTTATGACTCCTAAAGGATCATACTCCCATTTGAAACTATTACTGAACTTCATTTCCTGTAAACATTTTTATGCTTCTTCTCCAACTTCCCTATTATTGCAGATAAAAGGACCAGGCTGGTTTTTTATTTTAAGCTGTGTTTTCTTCCTGGCTAATATAAAATTCACATCATCTGAATTTATGATCTTCCTGATATACTCTAATGCAAATATCCTCATGGGGAGATATTTGGGCAGCTTATAGGGAGTGAGATAGCATCCATACACCCTTATTTTAGTGTGGTTCTGGTATAAATATCAGTCTCCTATTCTACTGTGTTTGGAAAACTGTAAAACTTTCTTTATCTCATCACTAATCCTGGGTTGATTGCTACTGCTTAGCATGTTAACCATTGGGTGAACAAATGAATCAATGAACTCCTTGTAGCTGAAAACAAGGGAATATTTTTGGATTAAGGGTGTCCAAAAGATAATAGATCTAGGATTGCCCTTAGTGTCTAGCTTTTGGATGTTAGTTGGAAACCTGTCTGATTAGAAATATAGGAACATATGGAACAATACTGAAGAGTATTTGGATACTCTTTCATCTGGTAAACTGATCAATTGATCATGGATTTTGTCTGCTAAGAACTGGGAAAATTGAAAACTATAGCTAGAGGCTTGCCTGGGAAAACAATAGAAAGGAAAGCAAGTATAGGCTCATCTACATGTTCATCGGTGGTATATCCTAAAATACAAGACAACATGGTTACAATATGTCTGGCCCTCTCAGAGAAAATGGTGGCAGAGTATGGAGGACTATCTGTAGGGATATGAGCCTCTTCCAGGATGAAAGTCTGAAAAATGTGAGATCTCTTGGGAAGGTCTAAGTTCAAGTATAGATCAAGTAGGTTTTCAATAGAAAATGGGGTTTCATTAAGCTTTGGTTGGATCTACAATGTTTCATTTATTGACTCTGCAGTGATTGTGAATAAAATATGTTGGTTAGGAAAGACTATATCTATTTGACTTGGGATATAGTAGAGTTGACATAAGTGGATGATTTCAGGGAACTGGTATACCCGTGGGAACAAGTATTTGGGTAAATTAGACTCCCATAACTGAATATCACCACTGTGGTGTTAGATGATCCAAAAATAATTCATTATCATAGGTTATAAAATTGAAATAAAATAATTATTAATTTAAGAAATTAAATTAATAATTATTATTCTAGAATGATTAATTATTTAATGGAGTCAATTAGAAATTAGTATATTGTTGTAACAAGATATGACTCTCCAAATGTGTCGTATCTTAGGCTCTATTTTAGGAGATTAGTTAGCTAGTTGGTTTGAATAGCATTTATTGTAAATGGACACTTGTTATTTAATAAGTGATCCATAATTAGAGGTAGTTAGGACATGGAGCTTATAAATAGCTCATTGTAAGAGTGTTTGTGTGGTTCGGGTGTAAGCTCTTGCAAATCAATTATATAATTATTTTTTTCTGATTAATAAAATTATGTGTCTGAGGACACTTCTGCCATTATTGTGCTATTAGAGCTCCAGTAATGTTGCAGTTGATTTGAGGAAGAGATTCCAGCAGTTGATTTGAGGAGGAGATTCCAGCTCTATCAGATCGTGGAAAAACTCAACTCTGTTGAAGTGATCAGCAAAAGATTGGTATGAAATTTGCAAAAAAAAAAAATTATTGATTTTAGATCTGCCAATTCTAAAATCATTTAAAAAAAAAAACTGCAAATGCAAATCTGTATGATTTTTTTTAAATTGGTTGAGTGAATAAAAACATAAAAAAAGGACAGCGCTGTATATTTGATTTTTTTTAATCGTTTCCAAACATTCAATCGATTCTGCAAATCGATTCCGCATTTTTTATGAGAATGGTTGACATATGTTTATGCTCAAATACCCTGCGTTGAGCATTCTGGCTTCATCAAAATCAACGACATCGGTTGCTAGAGGTCTGGGTTCTGTTCCTGGCTCCAGTCGGATTGGCGCTGTAATTTGTACCATAAAACCAGTGTGCTTTCGATGAGACCGTTTCATTGTCAGTCTTGGGTGTTGTAGTCAGAGCGAGAGTTTTTGCTGACTTTGTAATAAAGGTATGCGTAAGTGGGAGTCTACGGTATTGGAATTTGACAGAACCAGCTGATAGTTGACGTGACGATGACGATCCAAATGACTGTTTTCCTGTGCTGAGTTTTGGTGTCAAGCTTTTGCCAGTGAGAGATGGAAAATCTGGCTTATAAAAACAATGGGGGCACTGTCGCTTGCACCATTCCAAAGGTGAACTGATCCAAGTAATTAATCAAAACTGCTTGAGTTGATTAATCATTGTTGCAGCTCTATCGAACATTTACAAATATTTCAAGTCTCAAATTCATGTACAGATGCCAGCCTGTGCAGGTCTTGGCCTAACTTCTACACCGTGGGCAGTGTGTTGTTGATTCGCAGCAGTCTCAAACTGAAGTCATCTGTCTGTTCCTTGTTTTTCTCGTTGTCTTTTTACAGCATTCAGTCATCACAGGGCTGGATCCAGCGAGTGGAATGGACCGAGAAACACCTTAGCAATATTTGATGCTGGCTCGGGCATAATTGGGTACTCCACTTAAAAAAAAACTGGTGAGAGTTGAGAGATAAATTGATTGAAGGGGTTAAACCCATATTTGTGGCTTCTTGTTTTTATGAATACAGAGTAGCGTAGTACTTTTGATCACCCTTAAATTATTAAAAAAAGGACGAAGACAATCTACAGCGCTCTTGTCCGGAACTGTCCGGAACTCAACAGTTCGCAGGGTCCCTAGACAGAGTGAAGGGAGGAACGTGGGAGAAACGTAAGCCGAACGCCGTGGTTCACAAATTTTCCAGCCCCTTTGGTTCACAACTTTGCATGGTTATTGCTGCAAAATCGCCCCTCCAAAACCAGACTGGTTTTCAACTTCCATCCATATAGGTGAAATCTAGTGATTTCGGCACTGTTACTTAAATTCAGCTTAATTCAAGTAAGTCCTTTGCCTCAGTAAGTTTGCTAACAAGCTGCTTCTTTCCCTTTGCTGATGATGATAGAGAGAGATCTAACAATAGAATAACAAGGAGGTAGACTTTGGTATGTGCGGATGAGAAATAAGGTGAGCTTTATAAAAGTTATTTTTAAAGCTTTGTAATAGAGTGATGAGTGAGCTTTTTAAAAGTATTTAAAAAAAAAAGCTTTGTCATGGAGTAATGAGGGTGATGTTTTGAAATTTTTTTGAGTAATAAGGAGATTTTTATTTGTAATTTGTAAATTGGAGAGATAAGGTGTGTTGGGTAATTTGTTTTCCAGAAGCTATTTTTACTTGGGATCATCACATTGTAACTCAAAGTAATTTTACTTTGAGGGGGGGTAATTTCTTTTTTTACCATATTGTGCAAAAGCACCCTTGTAAAAAGTCAAATTTTGAAAGTTGCCTTGTAAAAATTTGAGAAATTGACTAGAGCCAAGTGCAAAGCTCAGTCAATATTCTCCTGTTTTGACGACTATTCGAGGGTCAAGGCCAAGCCCCGATAGATCGTGTTTTTTTCGTGGTGTGTTGTGTTGACTATCTTGTCCTTTTTGTTCTGGTTTTTGGTGTGACGCTTCAACGCTACAATGTCTAAGTTGATTAATTTGTTTTCTGATTCCGACAAACTTGAAGGCACAAAATCTTATAAAACATGGCATCGACTCATCGAAAGCACTCTCATTTACAATGAATTATGGCAGGGTATATGTGATGGAAATGTTAAGCCGAATAAACCCACAAATGCAAATGCACTGGCAAAATGGGAAATCAAGAATGCTAAAGCCTTAGCTCTTATTAAATCGTCTGTGAATGATGAAATGTATGTCCATATAATAATGCTACAGATGCATGGTCTGCCTTGAAAATTTTTTAAAGACCTCTTTGAGTAC
>APFE031671879.1:0-15219 GCA_000404065.3 Pinus taeda | reverse complement strand
AAAACATTTAACCAAACCAATATAATTTATGAATTAATTAAAATTATTCAGTATAATTTAACATCTATTAGTAAAAGACCTTAACATTTTTAAGTCGAAAGAAGTTTGATAAGTTCTCAATGAAACCAATTTGAAGAAATAATTAAAACACTTTTACCCATCAGTAAAAAATTTATAAAAAACATTTAAATAAATGCTGAATAATAAAAAGTTGAAAACCTTTTGCAAACCTTATTCATTTACGCATATGAAAAGAATGGTAGGTTAGGCTTGATAATCGTCATTTACGCCTCCTTTAGAGGAAAGTTATAAAAATATAAGTGAGGACCGGCCCGACACTGCGACACCGACACCAATCAATAGAGATGTGTTTTTGCTTATCCCAGACACGTCATGGCTGGCGAGTCTGAATTCCATGCGTTGGGTGTTGTCTCAGCGATTGTTCTCATGATTGAAAACTATGGGATATAATGACTATCCGATATAAAGTCAGTAGACCCTTACGAACAAGAGGAAGGAGTGGATTCAATATCTCATTCGAGAAAGTCATTAGAATCTTGTAAAGAAGAGGAAAAAGGAGTGCACTTGAAGTTCTCATGGCCATTCATGCATACATTCTTAAAATGGAAAAGTAAAGGAAGTAAAAGAAATCTATTAAATTGTAATGTATAATAATTAATTTTATTAAAAATAAAAGGTTGCAGCAACAAGTTTTTATTTTGGATGGGCAGATCAATAACTTAAGTATAAAGTCAGAGCAAGAGAGTGTTTGTGTCAAAGATCGATGATTATTTATGAAAGTAAAGAAATTGTATATAGATGTTTGAATTTTTAATGTATTATTGATAGAATAGCCAAAAGCTTTATCATACTCCAACTTTTACAGACTTGAAAATGTTGTTGTGACGACACAGGACATGAAGTTCAAAGCCTTCCCCGAGGAAAGAAGTATTGGAAGAGAATTTCAGAATTTCAGTAAACATAACTTCTTGATGCCTCCTAACTGCACCATCTCAAAATACATTGTTCAATGAATTGAAACTCACTCCCATAAAATTATGATATGAACCTCGTCTCCAACAGTGGCTGAAATTCTTCAAGAAATGCATCTATAACAGAACAACCATAGGAACAAATCAGTGAACACAAAAATCAGATTTGTAACTAACCATAGGCATAGATCACCTATATCTTGTCAAAATTAGTGTCCAATCATTGAAAGATCTCGGGCGTCAAGTTGCTTTAAATGCTTCTTTGGTCCACATGTGTCAATTACCAGCACGAATCAACTTCAACCACAGAAACTACCCTATATTATGTTGAGCATGAGCATTAGTACACATATTTATGTAATATCACTGTTATTGCAAAATCATAACTTAGGGCCAATTAGACTCCCTATTCCCAAAAGAGAAGGCTTGGAAGTGTTGAACAACAAAATTAACCCTATAAAGTATTGTCATTCTTCTATGGTTGTTGTGGCTTAGAAGGACATTAAGGGCAATAGTTAAGCCCAACATGAGCAAGTTAAAACAAAAGATCCCCTTGTTAAAGCCTCAGTGAGTAATTAAAGGCATCTCCAATCCCTTGCCACCACAAGGAAGAAAATGCCTTATACAAGGAAGAGCGAACCAGGTGGAAGACATTGAATCTAAGGGACTTGCCGAACAAAACACTGAAGTCCGAGGATTCCAATCAACACTCTCTGTTATTAGAAATTGAAAAGAGCATTGAGATGAGCATCAATGACTTTTTCCATCAATTTTTTACCTTGGAATGTAACTACAATCACAACCTCCAGTAGAAAATATATGGTAAAGAATGATAAGTAAAGCTAACATCATGTCTTTACTAGAAGCTAAAACAAATTCCAAAGTTGAGCTGCAAACCTTGCTCCAGGTGATTTGGCCAGAGGTGCAATTTTTTTACTCCAAGAACTAGGAAAGAATTGGTGGGTCAACTAGGGCATATATCTCTCACGAAGGCTCCTTTTATGATTGTACTTTAGATATAAGGTCAATTGTTAAGAGAGGCTAATATTTTTTGTTGATTTTTAGTAGCATCAAATGTGCTCCAGCCATGAAAATTGGTGGAGAGGCTAAGGCACATGAGATCTCGAAGACCCAGAAATAGTTTGGGGAAATTCCACCCGGATGGAGAGATATTAAAATAATTAATATTTTTAATGGGGTTCCTAAGTCTAAACTTAGGAGAATTAAAATATTAATGTGTATTTATATAATATGGGTGAGAAAGTTCTAAATAATGAGGATCAAGCCAAATCTAATTTCAATTGTTGATTCGAGACTTAATCTCGGCTGTTGAATTGTCAACAGAAAAATTATAAGAGGAGGCTTGAGGGTAAGTTGGAGATACACCAAGTTGATCAAGAATTTGATTTTCTGGGGTAGGGTTTGTTGAGAAATTGAGTTAATGATCTATTGCAGCAAGGAACAGTTCAGCAGAAGGCCGAGAATACATAGAAGAGAGGCAGATATAGTGCCAGAGAG
Source organism: Pinus taeda (assembly GCA_000404065.3). Lineage (NCBI taxonomy): Eukaryota > Viridiplantae > Streptophyta > Pinopsida > Pinales > Pinaceae > Pinus > Pinus taeda. The sequence goes on along the minus strand of APFE031671879.1, from coordinate 12,709 downwards.
ACAACGTAGAGCCTTGGAAAGCTGACGCAGAGGCAACTAGGACTGATGCACAGGTTAAGGAGGTCAGCGCAGAAGACGCAAAGGGCCAAGAGGCTGACGCAGAGGGCGAAGACGCTGACGCAGAAGGCCAAGAGGCTAACACAAAGGGCTGCAGAATTGACGTTGGGTTGTAGAGGCAGTTGAGGAATTTTCGTTGGGTTGTAGAGGGTGACACAGTCCCTGGAGGGTGATGTAGTTCTAGAGAGAAGCCTGGAGCAATTTTTGTTGTCCAACTAAGGAACTGCCAAAGTTGTTGTGGGATCAATCATCTGGTTGTTGATCAGTTGGAATATTTGTCTCCGAAGAGAGGTACTACTACCAAGGAAAATCTATGAAGGGTGAGCCATTTCTGGCACCCTAGTTGTATTCATAAACTACATAATAATAAAACCCTCATATCTGTTGCACCAATTTTCCCGCATTGGGTTTTTCTAGGGACGATTATCCAAAAAATAACGGTGTCACTTGTGTGATTGTCTCAGTTATTTCAGTTGTTGATCTGTATATGTGTGAAGGCTGCATTTGTGTTTATTTCAATATTTATATTAATAAATAATTTGTTAATGGAATGAACAAGTAGGAGATAATAAACCAGGTAATGCAGTAGGGATTTCTAATGTGTCAAACTTAGAAATTTCCACATGGTATCAGATGATTGCAAATCACAGGAGAGCTGAAGTCGCTAGCAGGAGAAATATGAAGAATTTGCAGCAAAAGAAGTTGTCCTTAGAGACAACATTGTTCCATCGTAGAAGCAGCAAGAGAGGAAGTGACGCAGAGCCTGCATCATCATTTCGAGCCAGGAGGAGGGTCAGCACAGAGGCAGAGAGGGGAATATTAGACCTACACAGTTCCCGATCATCTTTATCAGCTAAGAAGGATCGACGTTGTGGCTAGGATGAGCAGATTTAGCCTTTGCCGAGATTGCGCTGAACCTGAAAGGCTTAATTTCTTCATTTGTCGGGGCTTGGGGAGCTGTGGGAAGATTGTGATTTGAAGAGATGATGGGACGTTTCTTTTGTCAAAGCAAAACAATGTCTAAGGAGGCAGGACCAAGGTAGAGGGAGTCACTGCCTCGATGATTTCTAGCCAAGGAATCTAGATCCGAGTTGCAGATCAAGGATGAATGGAGAGGAGTGGTTTGACAATTGGCCAAAGGATTTCCAGAAGGGAAATCAGGACTTAGGGAGATTTCCAGGAGGGGAGTTAAGACTCAGAGGGAGTCCAGAAGAGGAGTTGAAATGGTAGTGAACAGACTAAGGGATCAAGACAGGTTGGATGGGGCTTCCAACTTTGTCATCTAGAAGGCCATGATCATGGTAGTCCTAGATCGACATCACATCAAGGACCATGCCTTGAAAACCGTGTCTATCCGAGTTAACCCAGCTGAGAATGAGAAGTATGAGGATGCAATGGCAAGGGCGAAGTGCATGATCCTATACAGGGTCAAAGATCATGTCATACCACATATTGCTGAGAACTACACAACAAAGGAGATGTGGGACACCCTGACCACCTTATACTAGGGCTCTTCCATGCAGTGGAAGATTCTATTGGAGAATCAGTTACAGTCATATCTGATGTAGAAAGGAGAGAAAATGGATCCATTCCTTCTCAGGTCATAGGAGATTCGCGACCAGCTTACTTCCGTGGGGTCTACAGCGGATCCAGAATTTATGGTCAGGACTACCCTAAATGCAGTCTCCGAGGAGTGGGATACATTTGTCCAAAGTATTTTGGGCAGGGCTACTCTTTTCGGTAGGAGAAGATGTGGGTAGCTCTTCGCTAGGAAGAGATCAGGATAATGACCAAGGCAGGGAGTACTGGCAAGGGAGGTCGAATCAAGAAAGAGGAGGAGGAGGATGCGGCTCTAGCATCTACGGGACAACAAGTGAGAGGAAAAAGGACATCTCCAAGGTTAAGTGCTTCCATTGTGGGCAGTTGGGACATTATGCATCCCAGTGTCACAGGAAGAAAAAAAGGGAGGGGCTTTCGATTCAAAGGTAGCTCCAGCTAAGGCGGAGAAAGAGGTCGAGATTGATGATGATTGTGCCATGAATGCTCATGTGCCTCTAGAGAAGAGGTGGGGTGACATAGAGCTATAGTCAAGAGGACTACAGTGCAGTGGTAGGATCCTTGAGGTGCCCAAACTCTTGGATCACATCCGGCTATGGGAGCCCTTAAGGACAGTAGCATGATGACAGGTGTTGGGTGGAGAAAAGTGTAGTGGAGCAGCAAGGTAGTGCTTGAGTGTAGAAATCTGAGGCAGCGCAGTGGAGGTTGCAGCGGTGCGAGAGGCACAGAGGTATATGGAGCAACACAGTGGCAGCAGAGGGAGCACGGGATAGCAACAGAGGCAACTTCAACATCACGAGGCTTCCAGACTGACTGGGATGTCAGTATTTGGGAGAATTCAGTTACTTACTTCTCGGTAACTAAGTTGCAATACAACAGTTAGCAGTGGCAGTGCTGGGGCAGCGTGTTGAGAGGGAGTTGTAGTACAGATGTAGCAATGGAAGTGGCAGTGTCATGGACAGCAGTACAGGAAGTAGCAGTGCAAGGGATGTAAGGCAACAGTGTAGGGGATGTAAGGCAGTAGGCCAAGCATCGACACAAGTACCGTCGTGGAGGATCAGTGTGATGTTTCAATGGTGAAGCATTACTAGAGCACATTCCTCACTAAGAGGGAGTGTTGATTTTTGGTAGCATCAGATGTGGTCTAGCCATGAAAAATAGTGGAGAGGCTAAGGCACATGAGATCTCCAAGACCCAGAAATCCTTTTGGGAAATTCCACCCAGATGGAGAGATATTAAAATAATTAATATTTTTAATGGGGTTCCTAAGTCTAAACTTGGGATAATTAAAATATTAATGTGTATTAATATAATATGGGTGAGAAAGTTCTAAATAACAGGGGTCAAGCCAAATCTAATATCAGTCGTTTATTAGGGATTTAATCTTGGTCATTGAATCATCAACGGGAAAAGTATAAGAGGAGGCTTGTAGGTCAGTTGGAGATACGCCAAGTTGAGCAAGAATTTGATTTTCTGGGTCAGGGTTTGCTGAGAAATCGAATTAGTGATCTATTGCAGCGACGGGCGGTTTGGTAGAAGGTCGTGAATACATAGCATAGATGCAAAGATAGTGCCAGAGAGGCAGTGCAAAGCCTTGGGAGGCTGACGCAAAGGCATCCAAGATTGGCGCGGAGGCTAAGGAGGTCAGCGCAAAAGACACAGAGGGGAAAGAGGCTAGCGCATAAGGCTAAGAGGCTGACGCAAAGGCAGCAGAAGCTCCACGGAGGGCTGCAAAGTTGACATTGAGCTGTAGAGGCAGTGCTGAGGAATTTTCGTGGGGCAGACTGAGAGCTGATTAGTTGATGTAGAGCTGTAGAGAGTGGCACAGTCCCTAGAGGGTGGCACCGTTCCATAGAGAAGCTTGGAGCAGCTTTCGCTGCCCAATTAAGGAAATATTTAAGTTGCTATGGGATCAATCATCTGGTTGATAATCATTTGGAATATCTTACTCCGAAGAGAGGTACTACTACCAAGGAAAATATCTGAAGGGTGAGTCATTTATGGCACCCTAGTTGTATTCAGAAACCCTCATATCTATTGCAACAGTTTTCCCGCATTGGGTTTTTCCAGGGACGGTTGTCCAAAAAATATCAGTGTCCCTTGTGTGAATGTCTCAGTTATTTCAATTTTTTATCTGTATATGTGTGAAGGTTGCATTTGTGTTTATTTCAGTATTTATATTAATAAATAACTTGTTAATGGAATGAACAAATAGGAGATAATAAAGCAGATAATGCATTAGGGATTTCTAATGTGTCAGAATTAGAAATTTCCACATTTTTGTGCCTGATATTAGGCTGAGAGACATCATGCTTATTTTTAGATGGCTAAAAACTCCCCAAAGCTCAACAATTGTTATGTGGAGACCAACATGATTGAGCATAAGGAAGACAAAGAATGGCTTTTACCTATGAAGTGGTGTGTTGAAGAAAGAGAAGTTTGTTTCCTAATGAAATATGGATTAGGGCTTTATGATGTGAACACACATAAAATGGAATTTACCTCATCTAAGTTGTGACAAAAGGGGATCAAATTCACAAGAAAGTTGATCCAGCCATGCTAGTTGATTGGGATTACCTCGGTTTTTCTTATTTTGGCTCTCACCTATCTAGTTATTATTGGAGACAACCATCTTTGATCACTAACTAATTACGTTTACGATAGTCTGCAGGTGGACTTTCCATCACTATTAATGACTACGTGCAAGCTTAATGCATTATGCATAAAGAAGTCAACTTGCTTAAATACGATTAGGCACATTTTATAAGTTATTTCCCCACCCTAGAAGCAATTGAATCTATATAGTTTGGTGGAGAACAAAATTATAGATAGAGTTACTCTTTTATTATAGGTTAGAAAAAGCATGTGTGTGCACGTAGCTCAAAACACAACCTTTTAATTAAAAAATCCAAGCCAAAGTTGTCGGGTTTAAGAAAGCGACCAAAGTTGTCAAACTTGAAAAGATAAAGGACTATAATTTATTGCTCAACTTCATTGACTAAACATTGGTGATACACCCACTAAGAACTTCTTAAAGGCTATGGTGGCTAAGCATACAACTAAGCATAATAATGTTATTTGAACCGACAAGGCCAATTCATGATAAAGGTAGAAATATTTCCAACATTTAAAAAACATTATAAGATGATGGTTAAGGCTCAAGAGATGACAAAATACCAAAGGGAAGAAATGTAAGCTTGTCCAGATGTATACACCAAGAAGCTTACTTCGACACAGGAAGTTCAATATAACCTATTGCTTACAAAAAGAAAATATATCAAAAGCTCTAAAGATTATGGCAGATTAGAAAGGGTCATGGTTTAAGACTAGTTGTTTATAAAATCTAACTTTGGAAAGGCCAAATACAAAGACATGTAGCACATTATCTCCACTGCTTAGTGCACTGCAATTTGACACTCACTTTATCGGCATATAAACGATGTTTTTTAGATACATTGCAACTTGTAGCAACATTAATGGCTTTCGATCTCAAATTCTCTATCTACTTTAGATATATTTGGCAGGAATGCCCTTTGGCCCTAATCGTCTTTGTATCCAACTAAAGCTTTGGAACACCTAACTGCCAAAACATGGCGAAGTCCAAAATGAACAAAACATTGCACAACTAGCACAAAAAGGACAACAATATGTGAACAACCATGTCGTCAATGATTCGTTTGAATGTTGATGGAAGATAAAAACTACATAAAGGAAGACATGGAATGCATTCAATTTTTATAATGCCTCCAATTTGAATATCAATTTCAATAAGGCTTAGCTTAGCTTAGCATGAGTCAATACGTGTGCATTAACTATCTAACAACTTTTGAGTGGGCTTGAATCTATACAATGTAAATCATTGAATTTATCAAAATCTGATTAGGCTCCATGAAATCATCAGATAATTTATCGCAATATAGAGTAAGAAATTTTAGAAGAATATAGCTTGTTGGACCATAAATCCAACATCAATAGCTATTCAATTTCATATTTTTACCAAGTTTATAACAACAACATGTGTATTATATATGTCTATGTATAATTGATATCCGGTTTGAAACTTGCAATTATTTGTGCCATATGGATTATCAAAGTTGTTGAGCATGGTAAAGAATGGAAGGAGCTTAAAGAGAAACAAACTTACAAGATCATTACATGGCATCCCAACTTTTAAAGGCCTAGAGATCCATAACCTCTTACTGATGCCAAGACTTGCGAAATTGAATATTTATTGATTAATTATGTTTCAAAGGAATAAAACAAGTTGCAAGATGTGCGAACCATTTCTAAAATAGATAACACATCAATTAAAACATACATATTTGTAAATGAACAACGTCTATCATGTGTGCCAAACACTATTAGCTTCAATTGGGAATCTCTTCATCTGGAATTGGCTCTTTCCAAATTTTCACGTTTTGATGCATATAATCGCCTAGTCACAGAGGTCTCAATAGAGAGTAAATATAACAATCATTAGTTTATGGCTTCTATAAGTCTTAAACTTTTGAGTTTTATGGGTTCATATAATCTGGTTTCCCTATGTAGGGCAGACCATAACTCTTTACACCAACATTTTGACACAAAAATTTTGCCTAGTTTTGATGCAGCGAAGCTTTTGTTACTAAACACTAGCCTAAGGAGATTGAAACAAAGAAAAAAGTATAAATAAATTCATAAAACACCTTGACCCTAATCTGTTGAGAACAATAGAAAAAAAACATGTGTACCAACTTCAAGTGATTTACCAAAAGTGAACTACAAATTATAAAATCATGATGGTCATTGAAACATAAAATCATTTTGAACAATAGAGAGTGTATTCTTGTTGTGTTTTTCAAAACAGAACCATGAAAGAGACAACATAGTCACTGCATTGGTGCTTTGAGGTAAAGAGGCATCTGGAACAATAAATCTTATGTAGTTGCCACTGACACTATGAACAAAATTGGTCCAAAAACCATGGACATGAACAATACAAAGAAACACAGACATGGCATTTTCCCTTGACAAATCAGATTAAATTAGTACATTGTATTGTTTATTTCACCATTGTTTTACTTACAGGTTCGACCCTCACTCCTTCAAGCCTTATACAAATATTTACAGGAATAAAGGATACTCACCTTCACGTAGTAAGGAGAACCAATTGCTAAGCTTAGATTATTATAAGTCGTTTCATTAGTCACTATTATTGTATAGAATTATGAAAGATCAACAGTCCTAGTGTTGCATATCTTGTTGAAGAGATAAGTACAAAGGGAATTACTAATAAAAACCAAGAAAAACAAGATATTGTTGCTATCGATTATGTTGTTGTGCAAGAGACCAGCCATGAGATTGCAAATGGTGTTCATTAAATAGTAAACTATGAAGATTGAAACAAGAGATGGACATGTGATTCATGTCCATCCGATTGTATAAAAGAAAATATATTCAACCGACATATTTGAAGAGTTGGAACATATGGCATAATCAAACCCTATGTCATATTAACCAAAATAGGCACAAAACTAGGTGCATAATAGGAACTCTACAGAGTGGAGGTAGCAATGAATGGAAGAATGGAAGAAAAGAAGGACAAGGTTGCCTTAATGAGAATGACCACTCAATGAACTCTCCCACGTAATATGTCCTCATTGGTATCTTTTAGAGCTTCAAAATTCAAAATCAGTATGTATTAGCGATGCATTAATTCTAATTGTTGTTAACCCCCAACATATGCTAGAAAGAATCAGTTATATATTGTGACTTGTTGCCTAAGTATAACAATTAAATACACAAACAATTGCTAGGTTGAATTTCTATGCATAGAAAAACTAGCAACAATGAACAAATTACCATGTGAAAACAGATAATCCAATTTTTATATCTCCTTATCCCATGACTTCCAATGGTTGATCTAGATATGAGAATGACTTAAATGTTTCAGCAAAACATGATTTGACTACATGAATATACTCAAGCAAATAGAATTTAAGCTATAATTTAAACTCAATCACATTGGAGAAAATCAATGCAAGTAATTGTTGTGTACTTGTAGAATTTGGAGTTCAAATGTTTATTCAGTTGTTCATATTTCAAGTGGAAATGTCTACTGAGCTATTGATATTGAAAATGTGAGTGTCCAGTGAACTAGTTCAATAAAAGACATCCGAGAAGAAAGAAAACAAGCCAACCATAGGAAAGACAAATGCCCATAAAAAAGAGGCCCGCTATATATGCATTTTTGAATGCACAGGAACAACATGGCCATCTATTATTACTTATAGGTTCGACCCTCACTCCTTCAAGCCTTATAATTCCCTTCATCAAAGGTCCAATTCATTACTAATAGAACAACATAAAGATCCATCATATTCCATATTTTACAAACCTGAAAATGTAGTTGTGACAACAAAGGACATGAAGTTCGAAGCCTCTCCCGAGGAAAGAAGTATGAGAGGAGAATTTTAGTAAACAGAAGATGGCAACCTGGAGGAAGATGAGGATATAACTCCTTTCATTAGTCACTATTATTCTATAGAATTATGAAAGCTCCGTAAAGTACTTATTAGTAATATCTACTTGTTTCTTAGTAAAACAGAACTAGAGAAGGAACATACACAATATGCAGACTCTGTAATGTTTGGAGTACATGAATTGGATTGAAAATCATACTTGAAAATATTGATGGATTGTAGGAAATATTAGCCATCTATAGTACTAGCTTATGCAAAGTGAAATTAATTGGTGTGTACCTGTAAAATTTGAAATGCAAATGTCTATTCATCTATTCAGATTGCAAGTGGAAATGTCTACTACTAAGCTATTGAAATTTCAAATGTGCATGTCCAGTGAAATGGCTAAATAAAAAACATCTGAGAAGAAATATATTAACTATGTTGCATGCCCTAATGAAACAAGTTGACCACAGGAAAGACAAATGCCCATAAAAAAAGAGGTTATGCAAAAACAGTGTTTTCCAATGGAATGTAACAAATGAATGAATTGGAATATCCTAGCACCCTAACAATTTTCACATAAAAGCAATGATTGCCAAATAAAAAAGATTCCACAGATGGTGCCTGTAATGCATTGGCAGCAATTCACATTTGTAGTTTTTCATATTTCCAAAATCTAAAGGCAATTATCATCAAATGACAAGATTCCACAGACGACGCTTGAAAACCATGGAAACAATTCACATGTGTATATTTGCACATTTCCAAAAGCAAAGAAATTAGGTCATAAATACTTACAATCAGGGTACAAATAACAATGCATGAACAAATAGATTTCTAATTTGATACTGTCAGTTAAGAACATCATATGTTTGTGATTTTTCAAGTATTCAAGGCCTGGATAAAAGAGGAAGCCAATGACAACAACAATGATGATGACAATCATGACTTTTAAGAGTGAAATTGGAAACGCCACACATAGCAGCGTCAAAGGAGGAATGCACTTTAAAGTTACTGCCATAGTCCCAAGAGGAACATTGTAGGGTCTAGACATTGTTTGATTCTTGATTTTTAATTTCTTGGAAGCTCATAGATGACAACAAAATCACACCAGAAGTTGAAAATAAAATACCAAACACAGGGGTACCAAACTGAGACTCGATGGAAAAAACTTCAGGTAGCATTCCTCTCTCTAACATCCCAAGTAGTTGAAATGGAGCACTATTCGTTCGTGCTTCAAACATCCCCATATTTCATAGAGCAGAATCTACCCCTATCCACCATGTCATTCAAACCCCACCTATGATTTTTGCAATGTCTACAAAGTAGCCATCTTCCTATTGGTTTCTATGAATCTCCACCGACCCAATGGTCCTGAGGACAGGGGGGTGGGAATTAGCCCAACACCACTAACAACATCTCGCAAAAGAGTGCCTTAGGAAAGGTCATCTTGCAATTCTTTATCTCTGCTGCAAGAGTATGTTATAAAATCATACAAAGTGAATTGTACAATGGAGACAGAAGATATGAATGTTCTTTCCAATAATTCGATTGAATTCCATGAAAATATTGTTGACATATATCTCGATACAATTTACAGTGACTTAAGAAGCCAATCGAGAATTTGAAGATAAGTACAAGTGTCTGAGTTAATCTAGATACAATGGCATTGAAGTTGCATCATTCTGTATGCAAAATGGCATTTGCATTATCTAGTATGAAATTTCCTTGTACATGGAAGTCCCGAAGGTTGTAGGTAACATTAGTTGTGTCTTCTAGATACTTTTCATATGTCAAGTCTATCAAGGATGGATAAAGCTGCAATAACAAATTGTTTGTCATAATGCACTCGTGTTGAAAATTTTCTTTTGTTTGAATAATGCACTATAATTGGAGACAACGTTGGTATGTTGTTGACTGTTTACATGTAGAGCAATGGAGTTGATCACCAGAAACTATTTCAAATGTGTTTGTTGGGAAACTGCAACAATTACAAATTGTAACAAAAGGATTTGCTTGAATGTTTGCTATTGTTAAGATTCCTTCAACCTGGTTCATGTTTCAATATAATTAAAGTGTTAGATATTGCAATAGAAAATGTTATGAGAACATTAAATAATTTAGTAGAATTTATATTTCGTGGAACTTGAAATTACCTTTGTTGTTGAGGCAATTAGCTTGTTCAGATATGCAAGTGCTCTCTGAGTTGATAGTGGTTATAAAAGTGGATTTGCACGTGTGCAATGATCTATTATGTTCTTTTCCTTTATCAATATTTTGAAATAACACCATTGGTGCTTGTTTTTGTTTTGAAAGGAAGAAGGAAAGAAATGTAGAAAACAAATAAACCTAAATTGCAATTTGGATTAGTGTTAAAAGTAGTTGCTTTAAAATCTATTTGAGTAAATGTGCAAAAGTATTCATGATTGAGATTATACATATTGTTTCTTTGTCTTCTTTTGATTGTTCGTCTTTGATGTCCAATGCATATTGAATACCTATTTGTTTTGCAGATGTGGCAAGTGCAACAACTATGCCTATTGCAAATGGAGATCTCGTAGTTGTTAGTTCCCTAATTGTTGTTGTTGGCAGGGACTTGTATTCTTTGCAAATGGCTGGTATTATTTCTAAAGTACTTGCATCATGTAAAACTAATATGCAACAACAATCTCCATGATCATAAAAAAAATTGCAAAGATTTTAAAATCCTTGATACAAACTCCTTGGACAATAACAAGTTTAGCTTCAACACATGCAATCAGATTGTGTGGCATGTTCAACATAATTGTGATGTCTTCTTTGGAGTCAACTTAATAGGTACGTGACAACTCAACTATGTGTGTTCGATAAAGTGTTGTTCAATATTTTACTAGCACATCTCCATGAAAGGTTGTTGCTACTTTGAGGATTTTAAGCTCTTGTATTGTGATTGGATTGCATTCTTCATGCTTGTCTTTTATTTGAGAGTTTTCTTTGTGTTTTTGTCTACAGAGCTGTATTTAGTGAATCTGAATTAGCATATTGTCTTTGTTAGAAAACTTAGTAAGAACAAACATAAAGGATGTTTACTTACCTTTTTTTAGGTTGAGAGGAGATGGAGGTGTTTGTAGTTGCAATGCCATAATGTTACCTTTTCATATTGTTTATCTATAAAAAAATACCATTAGAAGCTATTAGATTTGCAATAAAAATAGGTTGTATTCAATAGTAAATATGTCCATAATGCCATTCAATGTGTTGTTACATACCTGGATTACTCTGAGAAAACAATAGATGCAAAAAAGGTGGAAAACGTAGACCTTGTTTTGATGGGAGATTTAGCAAAGTGTACATAAAGTTTTGATTAGAATTGTAGTAGAACATAGAATATGTTATGATTAGACCAGTATGCCCATGTCACATTGATTTCACATTGTTTGATAGGAAAATTTGCCCATATGTGATGTATTATTGTTTTTCGTCGTGGAGATAGTTTTCTTGTTATTTCTTGTAAGTTTTTCATTTCCATATATTGTACAAAGGTTCTGCTATGATTTGTTTGTAGTTGGATGTCAATGTTCAAGTCACAAATGACTCAGAAAACACAGTTAGTATGTGTAGCCTGCAATTTTGCTTCTCTAATCATTTGTATTATTGTAGATACTTGTTCAAATAGTGTTGCATAAATGTTGATTAAACAAATTGCATGTTGAAAGTACATGTCGATTAGTGTAGGTTCAGTTTTGTTGTTACAAAATTTCTTTGTTGCTTTGATCATTATTTTTTTGTCTATACAAGTAAGGATTCCATGTGTAGAATGTGCTATTGAAAATTTGAATGCCAAGAATTCTCTGTTTGTTAGTGGAATCTGCAATTGTGTTTCCTGAAAACAGAGAATCATATTGTCCATTCCATTAAGTCTCTGTGATGGATCACGTCACTAAGATGTTCATGTAGAATACGTGTGTTTAGAGTTGCAATTGGTAAAACATTTTTTTTATCATATCTTTTCTTAGAAAATTCTAGTTTCCATGTAGCAGTTGTTTCTAGTCATGTCATTTCATCTAATATCTTGTTTTTCACATGAAAGTTTTCGTGGGCCAATTTTCTAATCAAGTATAATGAGTCAATAGTTTTAACACGTGATAGTACAGTATATACTAAACCATGTTTTGTCACACCAGTTAGGTCGAAAGCAAGCTGATCCAATGCCAGTCCTTGTGTTCGGTGTATTGTTCGTGCACAGGTTAATTGTATTGGAAATTGTTTTCGAATTTTAATTTGTAATTTGTTATGAGACATTGCTAGTGGTTTTGAAATTTGGGATATTGGCGTCCAACTTGGTAAGATATTTATTTCGTATATCTCTTTGAATTTGTTTCTTTGTTGTTTCCCAATCTCTGTGTCTGAAAATTCTGTCAAGACAATGTCAGGTTTATTGTTATTAGATGAATAGAATCTGAAAATGCCTTTAGCACCATTAACTAATGCATCGTTAGTATTGTAGTTTCCCGCATATAATTCAACTAACATGTTTTCTTTGACAGTAATTGTTGTTGGCAATGCAATTGCTTTATCAAAGGTAAAATAGCCTGATCCAATAATCTCATAATTGTCAATTGCAATGAGCATTATTTGTTGTCCATTTGTTAGTGAAAGCATTTTTGCGTTGT
>APFE031671869.1:0-11633 GCA_000404065.3 Pinus taeda | reverse complement strand
AGAGTATCTCATCAAGTGGAAGAACTTACCCGCTGATAATATTATGACAGCTTAGACTCTTATATATAGAAAGGAGCTCTTTTCATTTGTATCATTCAAGGAGGTTGCCCCTTCGAAGAGGATGAATTCTAAGGCATTGATCTATCTTTTCTATCTTTCTGTGAGCTGGTTTGATAACATTATATCTCATTTGCATGATAAAGATTCATTTAAATGGTTAAATATATTGTTAATGGGCTTACACATAGTTAGTTAAATAAAGAATATCAATTTAAGAGATAATTACATTAGCTCATTAATAAAATAATATTAATTTAGAAGATAATTAGCTTAGCTTATCCCTTGATCATCCTTTGAAGCACATCCTAAGTGCATAGAAGGTCATATTGGAACTCATATCCCGTAACGACCTTTTATATAAGGCATGTTTTGTGTTTTGCAATTTTATTTCTCACTCATGGTCTATTGAAACTTCACTTAGGACAAAAATACTTTATGTTCTTCCCATAGTAATTTCTAAGGCCTTGAGAGCAATCACCACTATCCAATTATATGAGCAATAATATTTCACTTAAAATATGATATCCCTTTTAAAAATCCCATGAGACAACTCAAAACTCTACTAATGACCTAAAAGTCTTAGAAACTTCACCTCAAGTTTTATCCCAAATTTTCTTTGCTTTACCATAGTTAAAATCCCCAATCCCCAAAACTTATCCCTCTTATGAAAAACTCTTAAAAAAACTCATATTATTATTAGAGATTAAAAATCTTACTAAAAAATGATATAAAATTCAACTTTTCTATCCTTCACGAAAAACCCTTAAAAAAACCATATTATTATTAGAGATTAAATATTGTACTAATTTTTTTATATATATATAGTACTTAAAAATTATATATAAATTTAACTTTATTACCCTAATTTACACGTTATCTTTTACTATTTCAAATATGAACAATTTTTTTTAATTAAAAGGTGTAACATAAATTTCTTAAACACCTTCTCAAGGAGGTAATAAACTACTTGAATATTGGAATGTGCATACTTTATTTGTCCATGCTCATTTCTAAAGCGCGATTTAAATTTATTAATTATTAATATTCGTTAGTTCACAATGTCACATTGCTCCATCCAATTAAACGTACCTTCCTCGTCATCATTCACTTTCGCCGCAGCCACTATGGAAACTGCACCAACGCGTTGTCCATTCGGTTGACAATGTCCAACTAGCGCACCTCCGATCAAACACACCTTCCTCGTCGGTCTTATATATTGGATAGGGAGAGACCATGCAGGCGCACCGGCCATTTGGAAACCGCTCACGCGTGAACTCTGTTTTCACACGGTATAGCGTGTTTAATATTCAACCCTGGGTATATATATACCGGACTAATTCCCTACCATTCCTTCATGTAATCTAATCTGCTCAGCAATTTGAGTATTCTAAGCGGGTAAAAGTCATTGTCTGCATTTCCTTACATTGCATCGGGATCTAATTATTCAAACCTCTATATATTAGTGGTTTTTGAATTTCCTTTCATACCGTTGTAATTGAAATCAATTTCGGAAAGGATGTCTGAGAATAAACACAATCACTTCCACCACCACAAGAACGAGAACGCCGACTCGGAGGCCACGCCGTACGAGAAAGCGATGAAGGAGGAGAAGCACGATAAGCGAATGGAGCATTTAGGTGAACTGGGAGCAGTCGCTGCTGGAACGTTTGCACTGGTACTATATATATATATCTCTTATTCTGTAATTTTTAGTAAGTTGATAAACTAAATCAGCTTTATAGAGTTTACGTATACAATTATAGGATTACTAATTCTCTCACTGGGTATGCAGTACGAAAAACATAAAGCAAAGAAGGATCCAGAGAACGCGCACAGGCACAAAATTGAGGAGGAGATTGCAGCAACAGCTGCAGTGGGAGCTGGGGGCTATGCCTTCCACGAGCATCACAAAAAGAAGGCAGCCAAAAAGGAAGTAAAAGATCACCATTTCTAGCCACCTGCTCCCCGTACCTATGCTTTAAAACGGTTTTCATTTTTTCGCTGAAAAAGCCATCCGTCATGTTGACAATGGCTTCAGCTTCAGTCGTTCATTGTATCCCTTTATGATCCTAATAAGCATTTTAACGTAAATACTTAATAGTATTGAGATGCTGTTATTGTTATTACTATTTGTATGGTGATTCTTAGTCCACAAACACCTCAATTCCAATTCCATAGCTCCAAAATTGTCGTAGCTTAAAGGAGTGATTTAACATACTAGTCAACCTAATTATACCATTGGGAATGAAAGATACCTCTTAAAATCCTTGTACTTTCGAAAAATAGTTTTTTTGGGTATCTAAATGTACTTATAATTAAAAAACCGATTGTGTCTTTTATAATTGACTATACATGTATAATGATGAAAATTAGATTCCACTACATTTAAAAAAAAAACTATAAAAAGTGCATATCTTCAAAACTTGATTTTGCAAATGACGTTATAAAATGCTTGCCCATTTATCAAATGCCTAGATGTTCATTCATATTCCCCACTTCCCTATGACAAGTGGCTTAGCTGTTATGAATGTGGACTACCAAAATGCCCTCTCCTTCTCCTTCTCATTCTCATTCTCCTCCACTCTTGGAATAAAAAAATCCAAAAAATATGATACCCCATTTATGCCCCATCAACAAAGCCCTTAATTCACTAATTTATTTCAACTTCAATTCTTCAATTCTTCCTTTAGATGTTTGGCTTCTTCGAGTAAGATTTGGGTGGAGAATATTAGGGTTTTTAGCCTGGGTAACTTTGGCATTTATGGCGAGGGTTTGGGAAGAGCTTCTGCTTGGGACTAAGAGTGGTGGAACTTCTGCTAAGTGGTGGAACTTTAGGTAAGATCCAATGATACCAATGGAATGATTATGGTGACAACAATGAAATAATTCTCGTAAATTTTGGGATTTTGTAACAACAATTGAATGATTTCAGATTGTGCTATTGGTAAAGTTTTGTGTCACTCTTTTTTTTTTTTTTAACAATTGTGCCATTTTTTTAACTTAAGAGAGGATGATTTTCTAGAAATTATATCTCCTTTCTAATCCTTCCCATGGATTTGTTTCATTTTAAATAATGTGCTAGCCTAAGAGCCTAAGCTTTTAGAATAATTTGATTTTTGATGTTGCACATAAAATAAGTTGTGAAATATAATTGGCTTGCAAATCACCCACAATTGGAAATAGGGAGTTACATCAACCTGGAAATGACTAGAAGCAAGGAATTACACCAACTTATTTGGATAAGAGAATAAGTATTATTAGTACTCCAATAAACTCACTAACCACTTATCACTTAATAAAAAAAAAAAACCTTTACCACTCATCCAAGAAGCTTGCTTTTTGCCATCACTAGAGCTCAAGACTACAAATATCAGGATGTGTACAATGTAGCTAGCAATAAACGAAGAACTAGAGCTTGTTCCTTTGTAATCATATTCCATAACTAATAACTTAGTTGATAATGGTATGTGCTTACTTCATTGACTATATTCTTGATAAGAAATAAGTAATGTTGAAGCTTTCTTATGGATTTGACATGGGTTGTTGAATTGATTGACAATATTCTTGATATGTAATAATTAATGTTGAAGCTTACTTCTAGATTTAATGAGGGTTGTTGAATTTCACTATTGCAACTTCTTTTCTCTTAAATTTAATTTCTTCATTTTGTCCTTTCAAAAATCAATACACACTTAAATCTCGGAAAAACAACTTGCTAAAGAAACACAATTCATAGAGATTTAGATTTCGATACAAATAAGTACCATTTATAAACATATAAATTTTAATATGTTTGATAAATTTATATTTGAAAAATAAATAATTATAATATAATATTAAATATATATATAATCTCGATGTTGAGACAATTCTAAAATTAATTATATTTAAATGAACAATATTATAATTTATATAAAAAATTAATGAGATATCTTTTAATATTAAAAATTCTAAGATTTCGTAACATTTCCTCTTAAGGTTATATATAAGTGTTATTTTTTGATAGGTAATAACATTATGAGCATTTGTTTGTGCTACCATGCTTGAAATGCCCAAATAGAAGTACTTGAGCAACTCGCAAGTTCTAGGCTTTATTCTTACTTTATTTCAACAATTTGCTTCCATCTTTTGTCTCTTTGACTCTTCTGCGTTTTTCCGTAGTTGTATTCAACTTTTGGATTATTCTTACTCTATTTCAAAAATTTTCTTCCATTTTCTCTCTTTGACTCTTCTGTCTTTTTCAGTAGTTGTATTCAACCTTTTTTATTCCAACTTTGCCTTATCAAATGTCTTTGATTCGCATCTTCCTCTACAAAGGTTAGCGGTTAGGCATGGGCATGGATAAAGGCAATAAAAATCATTAAATGTGGTTCTTTGTCGGCTGCCTTTAGAGGTTTCATTGTTGAAGAAATGCAGAGAAATGCTACCATTAGCAGTTTTCCCTGCATCAAGGTTTTAAGTGGTTAAATGTGGTTATTTGGTGGCTCCCTTTTGCAGTTCGTTGTTGAAGAAGTGAAAATAACTATGAGGGTTTTCTTGCATCAAGGTTTAGGTTTTAACTGCTAAATGGTAAAATATTAAGATTTTATTTGGTGTATTATTTATTTTAGGTTTAAAATAATTGTTAATATTCATAATTGATATGATATATTGTGTATTAATAATTTTTATTTTAATATTACAGAAATTATTTTAGTAATTGTAGTTATATTATTATAATATAGCAGTTAAAAATGTTATTGGTATTAATGTTAATAATATTATTGTTCATGAATTTTGGATAGATGGAAATTTGGTGCTATGTCAAGGCACTCTTTGATGTGAAGTTAATAGTTTAATCCCCTGGCTCAATTAGGATGATATATTGGTAATGATGAAGATGTAGTCCTGCCAAGCTTACAAAGAAAATGTTAATAATATTATTAATAATAATATTTGTAACTCCTTGATTGGGATGCTGTTTTGGTTTATGACTTTTGTTAGGTCTTGCAAGACAACAATCACGCCCGTAATCAATAAAGTGATGAGGTTGTAGTCATGCACCGAACAATTCCTCCAAGTGAGATATGTCTCAATTAATTTAGGTTCTGTGGAACATTCCCCTCGAAATCATCTTGATATAATTAAATTGGATCTCATGATCCCATTAATTCGTATGTCTCAGTCCCTTTATTTCCTCCTCCATTCCATCTTCCAGGAGGTAGGTGTTAACAAAAGTAGTGAAAACATTGTTTTCTCTTACAAAAATATCAGAAGCCAGCACTTTCGATTCAATGACTCTCATATATGAAATATGGTTACAGAAAGGGGTAGAGAGACGTGAAGGCCGAGGATGAGGGAGTTCACCCCACTCTGCCTAGCATGATGAAATTGTAGAATTGTTTGACCCCGATATACCAACCTACATATGCATCGTGGTGACTTCCATGGAGGCTGAGTGTAGATGTTTAGTTGATGGTCATTGGGAAGTTCAAATTTTTTTAGTGCACCATCTTCAAACCTTGGAGGGCGCGAGGGAAAAGTAGAACGAAGGATGGAATAGGTGGGTATTTAATTCAACAATACCCATCTGGCACTATGCAATCTACCGAGGGCTATAGGCATTGATTTACCTCATGTTCCTCTAACTTTGGCAACCACTAACTCCATCAAAATATCCGTTGATTTAATTCCTCACACCAACCTGGCTCCCCTCCTCTCCCTTATCCTCTAGTGGAAAAAGTGAAAGGAAAAGGCATTGTTGTCCAAGGATCATTTCCCAGTAAAAAACCTCAATAAAAGGCTGGTAATTAGTTGAACTCTCCCACAAGTGTAAACCGCACCACTAAAGCAGAACCTTTTGAGGAAGAGACCATTTCCTATCTCTGCTTTATCATCGAAGAAAACGTATAAAACGGTACACCTAGAAATGTTGGAGTAGGCGAAGAAGACCACAACAAAGCACAAAAACACCAAACAGTTCCAGAGGGAAGCAAACACATTGATGAGGTCTCCCAATATGCTTTATTTGAAAAAGTATTTCTTTAGATTATTATGTTGTTTAAGTTTCTATGGTCACACTAGTAGGTATCCTTTTTGCAGGGTCTTTGTTTAGTTTTATATGTCCTATCTAGATTTTTGTATGGCCCATGATTCCAACCATATATTTGCTCATACTAAAGGACCAACTGGTTTCCATTTCACAAGAGATGATGGATCCCTATCTCTTTTCAATCGAGAATTAGCACTTTGCATACTTCTCCTCATCTCAACTATAGCTTTGGAATTCTTCTCACAATGTACTCTATGTAAAATATTTTTGGTAATATAATGTTTCCTACTTGCCTACAAAAAAAAAACAATATTGTTAAAAATATAATATTAATAAAACACTTCTAATAATACCATTAGTAATATTAATAAATTTATCATTTTACATTAATAAATCAAATATATTATTAAAAAATTTAAGAATATTAACAACATTAATAATATTAAACAAAAATATTAGTAAACTTAATAATTCACTTATTGAGCCGAGAGGCTCATTGTACAACAAGTGTGAAGGCGATATGTAACTATGTCAATGTGTGTTCCTTTTAAAATGAAAACAAAATATTCTCTAAATAGAAAAACAATGTGAGCTATATTAAAAGGGAAAAAAGTACATGTTATCCTTGTTTAATTAGTTTTCCATATGAACGAATATAATTTCATGTGAACTAATTAGAATTAAAAAAAATGTGTGAGTAGTATGCTTAAACCTTACACTTTTTAAAAATATTTTAACACATAATTTAAAAAAAAAAACTATTTGAAGATCTACATTAACTAATTTTTGTTGACATCAACTTTATATATCACTATATATAGAAAAAAGTGTTAAAAGAAATTATTTGAATGTTGAATACAACAGAATATCCAATGTGGTTTACTAATAAAATATTTTAATATGAATTAAAAATATATTAATAACCAAGAAAACCATTTTAATCTGGCCTAATAAAATCACTCATTTCACATGTTATGTTTAAAATATTTTACATATTGTTTTAAAAAATAATGAATATCTTATAAATTTATTGAAAAAGATAGTTTTTTTTTTGGTTAAAACTTTTGAGGTGGTCTATGCGTTTTAAAGTTTAACACTTTTTTAGGCATATGCTTGTATGTCAAAATCTAACAAAGATTTTTGGGAATCACAAGTTTAAGTAATGTAATCTCTATAGCATTCAAAAATAAAATTTAAAGAATGAAAATTTACACATTATTTTTTGCACTCTAAACTAAGTTTGCATGTGAACTAATTTGATCCCTCGAAGCTCATGCTAGAACCCTACTTAAGATGGATCTATGCTGGTTTTATTATAATAATTTTTTATTAATGTTAAGCATAACATTAAAATTATTATTAGTATTGATGTTATTAACAACATTTAATAATGACATTAATATTACCAATAATACAATTATTATTAGCATTAACAATGCTAAGTTATTAACAATGATATATTAATTATAACATAAATACACTATTGATATGATTAATGTAATAATATTATTATACGTAACCTGTCATGTTATTATTACATCTAGTAATTCATTTTACTTTAATGTAATAATGTTTTTATACTATATAATGCTGTTGTTAATGTTATTAAATATATTAGTGGTATTATTAATATTACTATTATTTATAACATTTAGGTCATAGTGTTAACATTAATAATCATAATGTTGATGATGATATTGTTATCAATACATATAAGTAATGAGGAAGGAAATTAATACTAACAAACCATCATCATTATCACTAATATTAATAACAAGATTAACAATGTTCTGTTATTACTACTAATTTATTAATTATAACACGCACATATACACTTAATATTTTTAATATAATAATATTTATGTAAGGATCATATTGTTATTATTAATATTAATATCATTAACAATAATAATGTTAGTATAAATAAACTTAAAAGTGTTATATTTCCTTAATACCCAATAAATTTATTTGTAATTTTCCAAGGGTAAAAATCTAGAAATATAAACAACAAATGTTCTAGAAGCTTAAATCACACATGCACTGAGTTTTCTAACATCCACAACAAAAGATAAATTAGAAGACAAAGACGTCAATACATAAAAACACAGGATATACCTAGGACACCCCAACTCCGGGAAACCTGCAACGTTGTGTGTATTCTATTATTCTAATCTACCACAAAGGATTTTCATCTAAGAATTACAAGGCAAAAATTCCTAGTTTACAAGAAGTAAAATACTCATCCACTCTTTAGCTAAATCGATTCCCTTCGTGCCTATTGGATCTACAAATTTCTTGCACAAACCAACAATTTGATCCACACATGCAAGCACACTTTCTCTCTCCTACATGCACGTGTGAATGGAACTTTGCATTTAGCTGTAGATGCTTGAATATCACTCGATTTATTCTTCTCAAATGTTGAGGTCTACAATCTGCCAAAACCCTCACTCTTCCTTCGCTTCTCTTTCACACCTACTTGTGCTCAACTGAATTGCCACCAACTCCCATGCACCTATGTCGCAACTATCTAATCTCACTTCCTGAGTCATGCCCTCATTTTCTAGTAAATGTTGTTGCTGTATCAAACTTAAAATCTCTGCAAATGTTGCTAGGTGGTCCTTCTTGTACCCTTTCATCCACTTATATCCTTTCATTCCACAAATGAAAGTTAGATGCATCATTAAATTGGTCTTCAGATATGAGACCCAGATATGCAATACTGCCAAATTACATTGTTAAATACAAATCACACAAGTCGATTCAATGCACACTACTCAAAACCCTAACAACTAAATCGATGTGATAACTTGCTTCCTCTGAATCACATAATTTTCTCTTGAAGATAAAATATGTTCATGTTCCTCAATCAAAAACTAAGATCTCATACCATGTTAGATTTCGCTAAAACTCGGTGAACTCATTTGTAATTTTCTAGAGGAAAAAACCAAGAGATATAAACTACTGATATCATGGAAACTTAAATCACAAACACACTGAGCTTTGTAACATGCATAATGGAAGATAAATCATAAGACAAATGTGACAACACATAACACAAGATATACCCAGGGAACACCAACTCTCGGGAGAACCTGCAACATTATGTGTATTTTATTATTCTTTTGTAATAAAAATTTTTCTTTAGAGAATTACAACAAGGGAAAAATTTCCAGTATCTCATAAGTGAAATACTCATATATTCTCCAGCGAAATCGATTCCCTTCCTATGCACTAGATTTGTGAAATTCCTACACAAACCAACAATTCAACCAACCTTAATCGTTTCTCTTGGAAAGAAATAAAAGCATCATTTTCAACCATATTCAATCATAGGCATTATATTCAACATTCCAAAGTCAACAAGGGAATAGACGTTAATATAGTCATTAAAGTTAATATGTAAGCTAAATAACGATTTGTGTTTATGTGATTATAGATAATTGAAAACAATTCGAGACCTACAAAAGTGTCCTTCAACCATGGCATTGGGAATAATTCCCTTGAGTCACTGTTCATAGCTTAAATGAGTGATTTAACATAGTAGTTAAGCTACTCTTCGGTATTGTATTTAAATTTTTTACACCATGACAATGGGGTTTTTGTGAGCTTTGCATCTTTTTTTTACATATGTACTATATAAGGTGAGACATTTGTAATTACAATTTATTGGAATTTCAAAATAAGGCGTAATTAGAATCGTATTTTTCAAATTGTCATTTTATCATTTAATGTGTGTTGAAAATCAATGTACCATAAAATTTCTAGCTTTGATTGCGTGTTAATATTTTTTATTAATTTTATTTAAATTCTGGTAAATAATTATATGAAAAATGTAATTTTGAATTATTGAAACTGTATGATTTTAATTAAAGAGAAGTTTTTGAAACAAAATTTAAAATATAAAAGTTAATTATTTAAGTTTTAAAAATTACAACTTTATCTATTATTATATAACATTCTAATAATTTTCCAAATTTCTTCTCTATTTAATTATTAATTATAAGAAAAATAAATAATTATGGACCCTCTATTGGAAATTCACACATTAATCCTTTTCTTAATTATAGATTCCAAATAGATGATTGGTATTGAAAGATGTTGACATATTCTCGTAATGTCCTGTAGATGGATTCATGGATTTTCAAATAATAACTTCCTTGTATATCTAAATATTATGCTTAAGCAATGTTTAAATTAAATATTAACTAAGTATAATGTAGATTAATGGAAATTAGATTTACATACATTGAAAAAATACCTTGTAAAAGGTACACATCTTTGTGACCTCACATTGAAAAAGGTGCATATGTTTATGAAATGTTTGGCCATTTATCAAATGCCTATAAGTTGATGCACATTCCTCATTTCCCCATGGTAGTTCATTCACACTCTTCACTGTAATGTGCAGTAGAGTAACTACCTAGGGTTCCACCTTTGTTAGTCTCCTTGATGAAAGAAAAGATTTTCTTTATTTATCCACCTTAATGTTTTGTTGCATTTATGTATTTAATATGGTAGTTTTTTAATAAATGGTATTGTTTACTATACTATATTTTTATAAAGACTTACCATGATTAACAATTAATGAGAATTATGAAACACCTATTCTCGTTCACCTCTACTCGTCCTGGCGTCATGGTTATTAGCGTGGTTCCTCGACTTCCAAAACACACTCATATTAGCATTCTCATCCCTTGGTAGCATAAACAAATCCAAAAAAATTGAAAACCCATTCATGCCCCTTCATCAAAGCCCTGAATTCATTACTCTGTTTCAAATTCAATTCCTCTTTCACATATTCAGGTTCTTGGAGCATGATTTTAGATTTGGGTGGAGAACGCTAAGGTTTCTAGCATTGGAAACTCTAGCATTTATGGCTAGGGCTTGAGAAGTGGAGCAGTTGGTTAACTTCTCCATAAGAAAGCTTCAACATTATTGATTCGGGCAGTACCCATAATTTTATTGATTGTAAGTTAGCCAATGAATTGAATTGCTTCCTATATCTAGCACCATAGTGTCAATTGATGGTTGCAAGTGGAGGAAGCATAAATTGCTCTGGAAAGTGCCATAATATCAAGCCATCCATGGGAGAATATGTATTGAGTAGCCCAATGCTTTCCATTCCAATGGGTGGTGCTGATGTTTTACTAGGAGTCCAATGGCTACAATCTTTGGGTACAATAGCTTTTAATTTTCAGGAACTTTTCTTGAAATTTTTTTGGGAAGGAAAGAAAGTTGAATTGAGAGGTATCGAAGGAAAGCCTGGAAAGATAATCAACTCTAACAACATGACAAAGCTTCTAAATAAAGAACAACGGGGTGTAATTGCACAATTATGTTTACTAGAGGATCCCACATAGAAATCATGTATTTCTCCATATCTCCAAAACGTTTTGGACAATCATTCCAAGGTATTTGAGACTCTCAAAGGCCTCCCACCTATTCGTGATCATGATCATGCTATTCATTTGATTCCACCAAGTGTTCCTCCAAACATCAGCCCTTACATATATCCATATTCCCAAAGGAGTGGGAACTC
>APFE031671867.1:3490-32702 GCA_000404065.3 Pinus taeda | reverse complement strand
AAAAAAATGTCTCCTCAAGCACGTCCATCAACGCAGCATGACATTTCTCCTTCACGATGAATACAGAACTAGGAAATGTGCAAAACCTCCTCCTTGTCCAACAAAAAATTGCAACACGGATTCTTCGCACAAAATGGCTCTTCAACAAGGAATGTTTTGCAAACGCTCTGACCCTTGAGAGAAAACGAGCAAAGTTTCTCACAGTAAGTCTCCACAATCAAACTTTGCATAGTGGAAGCAAAACTATACGAGGGAAAAAGTACGAGCAAGGGGGAAAGCAGAGCGCCCATGAAGGCCATGAAACTAGTGGCTCAAGTGATTTAATAGGGAAGATAAACCACTGCATCAAAATATTAGAAAATAAATTCAACTGTATAAGAATTATGTAAATTGTACATATAAATACAACACTGAAACCATTAGATTGAGTTTCCAAGTTTCTTGGACATGCATTAACTGTACACCAGAACCTTGATAGATTAGGTTTCTAACATCTATCCATTTTCCATTGGTTTGGGAGGTTCAAAATGTTGTCCATTTTCCATTGGTTTGCGAGGTTCAAAATGTTTGTGTTAGATTTACTTTGTGGGTTTTCCTAATTACTTTGAACCCTAACCAAGATCTACTCCTTTGTAAGAAATTGAAAATAATGCACCGCTGAACTTACTTGAGTTGAGTTGAGTTGTTGGCTCTTGAATCCTTCCAAGAGCTTGCAATCCTTTTCTCTGGCTATCCTTGATAGAGTATCAAGTCTTCAATGGAGCAGACTATTTTTCTTAGTGATTGCAAGCCTTGGAGACTCAGCCCTTTCATAGCAGTCCCAATCCTATGGCAGCCGAAATTTGGCTGTCAATTGACAGCTAAATTTTAGCCGCAATCCTAGGGCAGCCGAAATTTGGCTGTCCATATTTATTACTGCTATTATTTCAATCAATTATAATCGGTCCATTAACAATTATAATTGATTAACATTATTCTATATGTATTTGTATCCAAATCCTTATAAAAATAGAATAAACTGCCCCATTGTTCTAAATAATTTAAATCGTTAAATCACAACAATGTTTGACAACATTCAACGAGCGAAAATTCATACACTTTGGAGTTGAGAGAGCCATTCTAATGAGCAAGACTTCAAAATAGTGCATAGTTTCGAGAAAAGTTATCTCTGCATCTCAAATTTACTTAGATTACAGTGACTGCACCATTCTAATGATCCATACTTCAAAATAGTGCATAGTTTGGCTCAAAGTTATCAGTAAGAATTTCAGAATTTACTCTTTAGATTATAGTCGTTACTTTTTAGACATGAGGTTACTTAGAATTTCATTGTTTGACAGAATTTTGTTGAACAGAACTTTAATTTCATGTATTTCAAAATTTATGGTTGGCATAGTTTTAATTTATATGAATTATTGGTGTATATAAATAAATATATTTTCGTTAGATTTTGAATATTTTAATATGTTATGAGTTTTTGATGGCCAATTCCAATTCAGTATGTTATGATTTTATTGGTAATATTATCTTTTTAAATGATTTTATTAGTAATATTATATTTTTTAAATGTTGATCTTGTGATAATTTTGTTTTGTAAACTTGGGAGGACTACATCTTCATCATGTCCAATATATCACCCCTATCGGGCGGGGAAATTGAACCGGTGACTTCACATGAAGGAGTGTCGTAACAGAGCACCGGTGACTTTATATGAAGGAGTGTCATAACAGAGCACCCTATCATTGAAGGAGTGTCATAACAGAGCACCCTATCATTGTCTATCCAAGACACCGTGGACTTGATCTTGTGATATTGATAAATTTATTGGCTATTGATATAAAATGTTGTAAATCCTTTAGTATCTTAATATTAAATATTATTTACAAACTATTGATTAGGAAAAATTTAACATGATGTTATAAATTCGTTTGTTTAAAATATATTTTTGAATGCATAGATAAATTTAGCACCCCTAAGGCAATTCGATAACACTAAAACTTATAAGTCTAACAAATCCCTGGTGGATTTTACGAAAATTTGAGGGGAGATATTCCTAAAAAAGCCTCGAAAACTTAGAACAGCTAGAATACTACTCTACATGATCAATGTTGTCTTCCTCTCAAAGCAAATGAAAAGACAATTGAAATTAGAAATGACTATTTATATCATCATAGATGCTTTGTTATTATGCAAATTCATTAAAGAGATATTCCTTCATTGTATAAAAGATTTTCAATCATATTTAAGATCTCTTACTGAAAGACAGTTAACTAAAATACCCATATGAGAGCATGTTTCAACAATAAAAACCAACCCTAACAAATTATGAAAACTAGTTCCTACTTGTCTAAATTATGTTTTGAGATTGTTGTAACCTATAATGCTAGGTTGAAAAAAAAGATTTAAATAATGTCACTAAATCATTTTATCATCATATGTTATTGTGTTTTTGCTAGATGGAGACTTTGACAACATCAATCCAATTAATCTACCATCTTTGATTAATCACACTTCGTATTGATAATGATAAATTGTTTTAATCTACCATCTTTGACTATTATGTTGATAATGATAAATTGTTTTAATCTACCACCTTTGACTAATCAATAATAAATTCTTTTAATAAATGAATAGAAATTATTTTATTAATTCAATGTCTTTTAAAATTCAAACTACTCTTAAACTTATTTTTTAACAATTTCTTTATTTAAAGCTATTTGAACTTTGTAATATACCTAACCTCCTGATGTCTTTCACTTAACAGGGGATACAAAATCATTAAAAAAAATTATTGATCCAAAAAAGCATTCACAGTAACTA
Organism: Pinus taeda; assembly: GCA_000404065.3. NCBI lineage: Eukaryota > Viridiplantae > Streptophyta > Pinopsida > Pinales > Pinaceae > Pinus > Pinus taeda. The sequence continues at coordinate 29,882 of APFE031671867.1, read as the reverse complement.
ATCTTTATATATTTTTTATGTCCACATTTCTATTTTCCCGCACTCGTCTCTATTTTAAAGGAGAAACAACAAACCGTGGTGGGCCGCTTTGGTTTTAGCTGCTTCTGGATTCAACAGGCTGAAGCAATATTTTAGCAGCGGGCCGACCCATGCCCGTCTCTGTGTGTTCGTACGGTTGAGAATGTGGGTCAAAGAAGAAGCCGTGGACGCCGCCATATCGATCTTGGCAGACGTGTTGATAGTAGGTACCGCTCATATTTAAGGTCCCGAGAAACGCTTCGCCACCTGTTCGTTCGTTTATTGCTTATTTTTTCATTGACGAAGAACTGCAACAGATCCTCCGACGACGAGACCATACAGATTACAAAGGCAATCACCGAAACAAAATATGGCAGAGAAAAACGACTGAAAATGAAATGCGTGCTGCTATAAGAAGTTGCATGATTCTTGGGAAAGCGTATGTATTTTTCCATGGTTTTAAAGCATAATTTTCCTCTGAAACCGGGTAGCTACAATGCTTATATTGTTGCTTTAGATTTTATAGATCTCTTGTCTTAGATTTTGCAATCTGTATGGACCTTTTCACCCAACGAAACGAAAAGAAAATAATAAGCTAACAGAATTCTGCATGGATCGGACAACGGTATGAAATTATTTAACATAGTAATAGCGGCAAGACAAGATTGATATGGGCGGTAACTCATCATCTTTATTGTCGAAATATGCTCACACGTCGGATAACCTAACCTTAATGTGCAGCATACACACACACAGCTTACAATAATTCGAAATCAAAATCACCACCCTTGTTCTATCCATCACAAAAACACACAATCTCTTCTTATGACGATGGGTCAGAGAGTGTACCACTTGCAATCGAAATACAGAGCCTAGTAATACTGACAAACAAAACATGAGGTGAGGTGAGGGGTAATTGACTAGACAGAGACAGGGACAGAGGATTTAATGAAAGCGAAAGGCACCCGCATGACGGGAACAGAATGAAGAGGATGAGCCATTTCGCATGACAGCTTCAGGACCTCGGACAGATCAACCGGATGTTCAGCATGAGGGAGCCATTCAAAATGATGGAGCAACTTGGCCACCCAGAGGTTAACAGTGGCAAGGCCCAGAGCCTTCCCCGGGCACACACGACGACCAGCACCAAAAGGAGCAAGCCTCAGATCGTTACCCCTCACATCCACGTCTTCCCCGCCTTCCGACACCACAAACCTCTCCGGACGGAACTCATGAGGTGATTCCCAAATGTTGGGGTCGTGAGTAATCGACCACATATTCACCATGGCAGTCGTGCCCGCGGGAACACACATTCCGTTGATGTTGACATCTTCAGTTGAGAGCCGCGCCCATGATAGCAGCGGTCCAGGCGGATGCATTCGCAGCGCTTCTTTTACCACAGCTTGGAGGTAGGGCAGCTTAGGGATATCCGAATCATTCACGCTGCGGTCTCGCCCCACTACAGCGTCCAACTCTGCCTGAGCTTTCTTCTGGGCATCTGGATTCAGCACCAGTTCTGCCATGGCCCACTCCGTCAGCAGAGCCGTCGTGTCTGTGCCACGGAAAATCATCTCCTGCATACATAACTTTACATAAATTAGAACCAAACTTGGTTAATGCCCCTCCCCAAAGGCAAGGGCAAGGGCAAGGGCAAGCAAACTCACCTCATTCATAAATTTCGGTGTGAAAAAACTCAACTAAAATACAGAGATACATAGAAGATGAGAGTGTGAAAAAACCAATAGTACGGACCCAGAGAACAGCGATCATATCCTCCTCATCTAGCTTATCTTCTCCATGCAACGACAGCAGAACATCTACAAAATCAGATTGATCACCCGTTTCGCTGTTCCGCTCTGCACGTCGGTGCTCTTCGATGATATTTCTAACGAAAGCTCTCACACGCGGCACAAGGCGGGCGCAACGAGCATGGATTCGAAGAGGGTCCAGCGGTCGCAGCCATGGTAGATGATCCGCCCAGTTGAACGCTCCCAACAGCTCGAAACCCTCATCCACCATCTCCCGCACCTCCTTCACTTCTTCACAAGTAGAAGTACATGACATATCGAACCTTCTTCCAAACACGCTGCCCATGATATTGTTCAGCGCAGCTCCTTGCAGGTGTCGTCGAACCCTAACAACACCGCTGGACTGACATTCCTTCTGAATGTCAAGAAGCATTCCGAGAGCATCGGCCTGGCGACCAGGCTCGTGAGCAGCGATTCTGCGCGGAGCGAAAAGATGCGTGGAAGAAATTCTCCTGAGCAGCCTCCAGTAGTCCCCATTGGGTGCAAAGCCAATGGCCCGCCCAAACAACAACTGCTGCGCAGATTGCTTGAGGGGTCTGTTGGCGAAATGAGGAGAGTTGAGCAGCTCCCTGGCCACTTCAGGATCCGATGTAATAACGGCGGGCGTGGAGCCTAAGCTAAAGGCCATAAGCTTCTTGGCGCCATGAAGATGAGCCAGATATGTGAGCTTGCGGTGAGCAACACCCATGCTCATGTCCAGCAGACTTCCGATGATGGGCCATCCTTTGGGACCAGGAATGGGTACGCCGCCCGACCTCCTGCGTCTCCCTACCCACTCACAGCCTTCCGGGATCAACCAGGAGGCCAAAACAGCAGATACAGCAGCAATAAGCAGTGCAATATAAAGATGCCACTGACGCCACCCATAAACATCATCAGAGTCTAATAAAAAACGACTGCAACCATTTCTAAAGAGGAGGAAATAAAACCACCACCCACCTCCTGCAGAGCTCCCGCGATTCTCCATCTCAAAAATAAATGGCAAAAACAAAAACTAAGCAGCACCAAGAAACCAGAGATATGAGCGCATAGAATGTGGGGTTGAGGCGGATTTATAGCTCGAAGGGTTCGATTCCACGGGAAGAGAGGGAAAAGCCAGTAACCGTAAAAGGCAGATCCCGAAACATTTATTAAGTCGATACCATTCAACGATTGGAATTCGAAGTGGACGCACATGCACTTGGTTGAAACATTTATTAAGTCGATACCATTCATCCATTGGAATTCGAAGAGGACGCACATGCACTTGGTTAATGCAATTGGTTCAATTTTGGGAAGATTTTGGTAATTTGAGTTTTTAGGATGGATTTTGAATGTCTCAGCCGGTTTTTCTTTTTTCTATGGCCTTGACCCTCTTGATAACATTACAAAAAACAATTCAAAAACTCACCGGCAAATTTTTGGTAAACAAAAACATTAGAGTTAGACACAAAATAATTGCCGAGACGAAATTGTGCCATGCTTAAACGACTCATGTATTTTTAAATTTTTGGATATTTGAATTGCGTAGATTACAAAATTCAAATTTATTTTTTCCGTAAATGCCAATTAGATTTCTTATGTAATGAAAAAAATTGAGTGTCTACTAACGCTGAGTTCCTCTCCTGAAGGCTAAAAGTGGTCAGAATCTAGACAAAAAAAATTCAAAAAATCTTGTAGAGACAAGATTTGAATTTGATGGTGGAAATGGATTCGGCACTATCAAAAACATCAAAGGCACCTAAAATTTTGATCTTTAACCACTGTAACTTGCATTTACAAAAAACTTCGCCAGATTTTCTAAAAATATGGCCGGAATTTCCATGAATGTCAGGGAAAAAAACTCCCTAAAAGTAAACATTGAAAATTAATAATTAAACAAAATTATGATTAAATAAATGTTATCATCTATATAATCTTCTTTTCATTAATAAATTATAACTACTTTGATTAATCATATATTTTCTTTTCTAATATTTAAATATTTTTATCTTTTCTATTTCTAATATGTATACATGGGTAATATATAGAAAGTTAAAAAAAAAAAATGAAGCAAATTTTATTAAGGTGTTAAGAAATGGGGAGTAAATTTTATTATATACAAAAATACATTAGTGAATCAATATAGTACACTATGTACTATGTTTAGTGAAGCAATATAGTACACTATGTACTATGTTGTCAATTAAATTTTTGACAGAATGAAAAAAACTAAACATTGAAAAATAATAAGTAAACAAAATTATGATTAAATAAATTTTATCATCTATATAATTTTCTTTTCATTAATAAATTATACTTAATTTGATTAATCATATATTTTCTTTTCTAATCTTTAAATATTTTTTATCTTTTCTATTTTTAATATGTATAAATGAGTAATATTGAAAATTGAAAAAAAAAAAAATAGCAAATTTTACTACAGCGTTAAAGAAAAAAAGAGTAAATCTTATTATATACAAAAATACATGAGAGTAAATTTTATTATATACAAAAATACATGAGAGTAAATTTTATTATATACAAAATACATTAGTGAATCAATTTAGTACACTCTATATTAAACAATCAACCTATTACACTATATACTATGTGCAGATTTGATTGCACTCTTTATTTTTACGAACCAGGAAAAATGGTAGAGTAAATTTTATTATATAAAATAATATATTATCAAATCAATGTGATAGTATTTATAAATATGTTAAATTGATAAATATTTTAATTATATAAACATTAAGTGTAAACAATATTTTAGTATTATTAAGAGAATGTTTTACTTTGAATTGTTTTTTAAATATCAAGATGGATTTTATTTAGTAATAATTAATAATATTTATATGGAGAGATATTTTTGTAAAAAAAAAAAAAAATGAAAGTTTTAATTTAATTGTTAATAATTATCTATAAAATATTCTTATTAATTAGAGATAAAAAACTAAGGAAACATCTGAGGCTGAGTTCCTCCCCAAATCTAGGTAAAAAAAATTCAAAAAATCTTGTAGAGACAGTATTTGAATCAAGTTTTTTTTATCGTGGAAACCTCTGGGCCACCTAAAATTTTGAAGTTCCCGAATCTAGGTAAAAAAATTCAAAAAATCTTGTAGAGACAGTATTTGAATCATGTCTTTTTTTATCTTGGAAACGTCTGAGGCACCTAAAATTTTGAAGTTCAACAACTGTAACTTGCATTTACAAAAAACCTTATTTTCTCAAAATATGGTTGGCATTTCCATGACTTTCAGGGCAAAAAGGCACTGCTAAAAGTAAACGTTGAACATTAATAATTAAACAAAATTATGATTAAATAAATTTTATCATCTATATGATTTTCTTTTCATTAATAAATTATAATTACTTTGATTAATCATATATTTTCTTTTCTAATCTTTAAATACTTTTATCTTTCCTATTTTTAACATGTATACATGGGTAATATAGAAAATTGAAAGAAAGAAAGAAAAAAAAGAGCAAATTTTCTTACGGTATTAAGAAATGGAAGTAAATTTTATTATATACAAAAATACATTAGTGAATAAATATAGTACGATATGTACTATGTTTAGTGAATCAACATAGTACACTATGTACTACGTGGTCAACTAGATTTCTTACAGAATGAAAAAAACTAAACGTTAAAAAATAATAAGTAAACAAAATTATGATTAAATAAATTTTATCATCTATATAATTTTCTTTTCATTAATAAATTATAATTAATTTGATTAATCATATATTTTCCTTTCTAATCTTTAAATATTTTTATCTTTTCTATTTTTAATATATATACATGTGTATTATTAAAAATTGAAAAAAAAATTATTAGTGTTAAGAAAAAAAAAATATATATATATATATATATATATATATAATATATACAAAAATACATGAAAGTAAATTTTATTATATACAAAAATACATTAGTGAATCATTTTAGTACAGCATGTACTAAACAATCAACATAGTACACTATGTACTATGTTTCGATTTGAGCACACTCTTTATTTTTACTAAGCACGAGAAATAAAATAAAATAAAATATAAAATTAAGCAGGAGAAATTTTAATATATAAAATAATATATTATCAAATCAATGTAATAATATTTATAAATATATTAAATTGATAAATATTTATATAATATTTCTAAATATATTAAATGGATAAATATTTTAATTATATAAATATTAAGTGTAAATAATATTTTAATATTATTAAGAGAATGTTTTACTTTTAATTGTTTTTTAAATATTAGATGGATTTTATTCAGTAAAAATTAATAATATTTATATGGAGAGACATTTTTGTTTAAAAAAAAAAAAATTTGAAAATTGAAAAACTAATTGTTAATAATTATCTATGAAATATTCTTATTAATAATTAAAGATAAAAACCAAAATTTATATCAAATACTTATTTTAAGAATTATATTATTTACTTTTCCAACATATTATTAATAAATAAATGTTTTATGATATAAATTTATATATTACATTATATTAAAATATAGTAAAAAATACAACTATAAAAGATTAATCTTATTGTTATTTCCCTTCCGAGTTCTAAAAATAACAAATTCATATAAAGTTCTTCTAATTTCATTTTCAACGTGAAGAGATCTCATGTATGATAAATAGGTTAATTTTTCATAAGCTTCATCTAAATGTAAATTTTTACAAGTTAATTATAATTTTGAACATGTCCACCACTACCATGATGGAATAATGTTGTCTAGATTTCCTTGGAAAACATGTGATGAAATCCATGGAAATGACTTCCCATTTCCACTCTAGAATCGGAATCGACTGTAGTAATCTGCCTGTGTGCTTACATTCTGCTTTTACCTATTGACGATCCAAGCATCTAGCCACAAACTCCACCACTTCCTTCTTTAGATTGAACCAATAATAAAATGTTTTCACCGTTGTCAATGTCTTCTGGTATCTTGGGTGCCCTGAGTACGGTTTCGCATGGAATTCTCGCAAGATACTCTTCTTGAGCTCACTTTTATTCAAAACATAGATCTTGTCCCTAAATCTAACCAAACCATCCATTGTGAAATGATAGTCAACATCCTGATTCCTTATGCCATGTTGTAACCTTTGCCTAAGATCCATGTACCTGTCATCATGTTGTCCTTCCTGTGAGATCTGATCCTATAAATATGTCCCATAATAACTCATAGTTGTTATATGATTCACCTACACACTCCTACTAAGAACATCTACAACCTTGTTTTCCTATCCCTTAATGTATCGGATCTTAAAATCAAAGTCACTAATCATGGCCAACCATCTAGCTTTCCTGAAATTCATATTCGGTTGGTGAAACAGATACCTCAATCCACCGTGATTGCTCGTTAATACAAACCTCCTGCCAAGAAGATAGTGCCTCCACATCTTCAATGCATGATTAATCGTTGTCAACTCAAGATCATGTGTCAAATATTTATGCTCGTGCTCATCCAACTTATGTGACTCATAGCACACTACATGTCCTTCCTATATTAAGACTCCACCAAGTCCTCTCTTGTAGGCATCTATACACACCGCAAACTCCTTGTCTGGATTTTCAATCTTTAGAACTGGAGTATTTGTAAACAACTACTTTAATTGCTCAAAACTCGCTGCACATTCCTCGGTCCATTCAAATATCTTACCTTGCCTCTGCAGTGACGTAATAGGATACGTAATCCAAGAGAAGATCTAGATGAACATCCTATAATAACTTACTAGATCCATAAATGATCTTACCTCATGCATGTTTCTCGAAACTGGTCACTCCATGATCGCTCTTATCCTTTCTGAATCCATTGTTATGCCTTCCTTGGAAACAACATGTCCCAAGTAATGTACTTTTGTGTGAAATAAATTGCATTTACTAAGCTTTGCATACAACTCATGCTCTCTTAGCAATTTCAACACTGTTGCTAAGTGTTCGACATGCTCCTCCTCGTTCTTAGAATATATCAATATATCATCAATGAACACAATGAAAAACTTGGCCAGATAAGGATGATACACACTATTCATCAAGCACATGAAAGCAGTTGGAGAGTCAGTCAAACCAAATGGAACTACAATAAACTCATAATGCCCATACCTAGTGTTATAGGCTATTTTGTCGCATCTGGTCAATAGGCCTTCAAACTGGATCAATTCACATCCTTCAACATATTATCATCATTATTGCATAAAGCCCTAAGCATGAATCTCCCTAATCCCTGAGTTTTCCCCCTTGACTCCTTCATTTTAGTGATTTTAAGGACCAGGGAACCCTGCATAACTGAGAAATTGTGTTGCAGTGCGGTCTCTCCTTCTCTCAAGGTGTTATGCAGTGCACCCTGCAAAACTGTGGGGGTGCGATGATTCTAAAAATCCGGGAAAAAATAATAAAAAATATGAAGCTTCGTCTTCCAGAAGTTTCCAGAGGTTGTTTCAACCACTTACCTTGGATAAACATTTGAATCCTGTCTTATTCGAGCTTGGAGAAATCACCATCTTATCCCTTGCGCTATCCTCCCATCACATTTTGATCTCAAGCCTAGATTGGTAAGTGGATAAGAATTCATGAGCTACCTCTCCTTCCTATATATTTACCTCATTCCACAAGGATTTGGTTGGTTGTTGTTCGATTTTGGGGAGTGATTTTACCCTTATGTTGATGATGTGAGAGATATCCTTACATTCATTAGGATAATTAGAGGTACACTTTCTAACAAGGAAATGACAAGTGAACTTGGAGGGGCGCTTTTACAGGATCAAAACCTTCTTATTTTTTGTAACTCACTCCATTTCTATTAATGCAAAGAGTTCTTTGTTTTCCTATATATGATGTTATGGTGTCCTATATTTCACTACCATGTTGATATGTTGAATAAAGTGATTATATGATGCTACATATATTTTTTGTATCGTTTTATTGTGTTATCTCATTGTGTAGGTTCTAATAATAACAATCGACGCTAGGATTGGAGCATTCAAGATAAGGAAGGAGTGAAGCATACGACAAATTCTAGGTAGGCTTCATCTCGTTATCTATTTACTTTAAGGAAAACATTAGTCCCTTTGTCTTTTTGTTGTTTTAGGTCAATCCACCAGGCATAGGGTAGATACTTTTGTCCGCAGTCGTAGATTTTTCATAACAAATTGGCAAACACTCCATCACCGCTCTTATATTTTCCGAACCCACTAATATGCCTTCCTAGCAAATAACAAGTCCCAAGTAATGAACCTCTGTCTGAAAAAAATTGCATTTTGTAATCTTGGCATACGTTTGATTCTCCCTTAGAAATCCCAACACTCTTGCTAAGTGTTGCTCTTCCTCATTCTTAGAATATATCAATATGTCATCAATGAACACAATGGAAAACTTGTCCAGATAAGGATGAAACACATTATTCATCAAGCACACGAAATTAGCTGGAGCATTAATCAACCCTAATGGAACTGTAACAAACTGATAAATGCCATACCTGGTCCGGAAATCAGTCTTGTAGATGTCCTCTTCTTTAATGCGTACCTGATGATATTCGGATCTCAAGTCAATCTTCGAGAACACTCTTGCTCATTTCAACTATTCAAACAAGTCATCAATCCTCAACAACAGATACCTGTTCTTGATGGTCACCTTGTTTAACTTCCTGTAATCAATGCATAACCTGGGTGTACCATCTTTCTTATTCACAAAAAACATTGATGCACCCCAAGGTGATGCACTTGGCCTGATGTATCCCTTGTTAACCATTTCCTTCTACTACAACTTGAACTCTAATAACTCTGGTGTGCTCCTCCCTTATGGTGCCTTTGATGTTGGTGTTTCCCCTGGCACCAAATCAATATGGAAGTTCACTTCTCTATGAGGTGACAGCTCTGAAATCTCTGCTGAAAACACATCTTGAAACGGATGCAAGATCGGGTACCTATTCATAACTTCTGCATTCTCTACATCCTTACCTTTATCACTAAAAATATGCATTGCAATTAATACACACCGTTTTCTGCGACTGCCTTTTCCTACATAACTGTCACCATTCTAACTGATGTAGCTTTCTTCCTACCCTGCAAGATTCTTTGTTCTCCATTGTCATTCAAGAATTCAATAGCTTTGTCATAACAATCCAACTTATTCATGTGAAGATACAACCAGTCCATACCCAAAAGCATACTATATGATCCCAACAATAGTACATTCAAATGTGCTAAGGTGGGTAGACCATTCAACACGAATCTACAAGCTCTTACCAAATGACGAACTCTCTTCTTTGTACTTGTAGTTGAATGCCCTAACCAAGATTCTGTATGCACTTCTTTATTCAAACCTCACTTATCCACCAGGTCAGGACTTACATAACTATAATTAGATCCAGGTTCAATCAAAATAGAAACAACTTGATCCCAAATCTTACCATCCGTCTCGATAATAGATTAATGGTGATTTGCCTGCCTATTATCCAGCGCTGCATAAATCCGTGGAATGCTCTGCCCAACATCCTCAACTGTCTGCACATCTTGTGTACTATAAACCTAAGGCATACCACCCTGATTCTGTGGACAATCTCTCTTGAGATGATCCTTACATGTCAAACACTATAACCTTCTCTTACCATCACCTTTATTTTGTTGTTCTCTAGGCTGAGGTCCATTAAAATTCTTATAAGGTGATAAATTTTCTTTCTCTCCTGCATCTCAAGCTCTTGTTTATTTTGGTTGTCATTTACCTTTAGCTTTCTCTTTCCCTCTCAAACCTTGCATAGACTATGTCTTGCGCTTTTATTTCTCACAACAGTGCTTCAGTTTCGCAATGAATTCTTCAAGTGACTGAGGTTCATCATACTCAATCCGATCTTTAAACGCTAATGGCAATCCATTGAAAAAAATATGAACTTTGGCTCTTTCATCCTTAAGATATGATACATACCTCAATAACTCCGGGAACTTAGTCATATACTCCTCATTTGTCATTGATCCCATCTTTAGCTCACATAATTCCTTGGATTTTTTATTGCAGTACCTCTCGTGACAAGTACTTCTTCCTAAAATGTCTCTTGAACTCATGCTAACTCAACTCTTTTTTCTTGATGTCTCTAACCTGCTTCACATCTTTCCACCACATTTTTGCTTTCCCTTTAGGCTGAAGATACCTATTCTGGCCTTCATGTTCTCCATGTAATCATGCAACTCAAGGAACTTCTTTGTATTGAGAAGCCATGCCTCTGCATCCTCTGACTTCTTCAAATACCCATTAAAGGTAGGTGGCTTTTATTTCTTGAACTCATCCTGTAAATATCCCCGGTCACTCCTCCTGTAAGGATGATAGCGATGATGACCATGATATATGTCTGAACCAGAACTAGAGTAAAGCTTGTGTCCACTGCCTTACCTATCAGGTGTATCCAAGAACCTGACATCTCTGTGTGACATGTTCCCACCGTGATACCTGCTACCATAGGCTCAATTAGTCATGTTGCCCTATCCATGAGTGATCCTAAGTGGTCTGTCTCTCTACAAGTTTGATAAGATCTGAGGAATGACTACATTAACCTCTGCTTGTTTCTCCTGTGCCTGAATGATTATGTCATTATCTGCTTTGATACTTCTTATTTCTTATTTCAAACTTCTCAATGTGTCTCTTAAGTCAGAAGAGTGCCCACCACCATGCTGATCATATGATACATAGGGAGAGTCTTGTGAATTTTAGTATACCATCTTTCTAGTCCTCTTTGATTTTCTTCCTTCAAGTATACCATGTCAACTTAAACCAAAACATAACATAATCAATATACCTCAATATAGTTCAGGGGAGGAAATCTCATCTACAAGATCAACTAGATTAGCTCAATACATGTATAAACATAATCATAGCATTATATAAAAATTGACTCAACCATCATCCAATTAGCATGCATGACTATACCAACCACATACCATGACCTCATGCACGACAACTATAACCATGTCAATGTATGTATAATGATGTAAAGACACTGACATGCATAACAAGTGCATAACTGACAAGAACTCACAACATATACATCCAACAACAACACCATCTACTTTCACATGGAAAAACAATTGCAGCCATGCCTACACAACAAGCACATAAACCACAAGAATAAAGAACGCATATGCAACTGACATGTATGCATGGCCAACACATTCCGCCCATCCAATCCAAGGGGTGAACCTAGCTCTAATATGACTCTATAACAACCTCCTCCCACATTTACCCAAGCTAACCGGTCCACTAGGGTAAACATGTGACAAAGAGTTATATGATGTGATTCGACTCCGCATGTACAATTAAGGAAGTGGAACTGACAAAACAAAACAATCTAACCTTTCTCATAAGCTATATAATCTTTAGGAGACAATGAACCCTTCCAAGTTCCCAACCCCTAAGACAACAACTCATTTTGTTGAGCTAGACCCCTAGTCGCTCCCGTGACAATCCATGAATGTGACTGATAGCCTCCAGTCACTCCCAGAATAAGGCATGCATGTGACTGTGACCTTCTTTAGGCAATTCTGAGCGAACGACCCCAGATTTTGTGCCACTTTTTCAGGGCCAGGTCTCAGGCCTCGACTTAGAACTTCATGAAATTTCCAGAAATGATAAATAAAAATTAATTAAAGCTACTAATGCGAACATTGGTACAAAGCCTTGACCTGACCCCTACTATCCATTATAAACATTTCGTCAAACATATCACAAACATGTAATCTACAGCTCATAACCACAAATCTGAGTATAGGGGTCTCATACTTATCTGAGAATCGTTAAGAAGAATTTATGTCTTATCACAATAACTGCATTATCATTTATTAGGTCATACATTCATTATTCATTCATTTCCTAATCAAAACATAATGAAATCCATGACTAATATCTGTCATAAAACCATGCTTACAACCAGAAAAATAGCAATGATAGAACAACTATTAAAACCACATATTAAAAAGTACATTTACACATGAAATACCAAAGGAAAATTATTTCTTATTAATGTATGTATAAGCCAACCAAGGCAAGAACTTCCAAGAACCACCCCACCATAGATTAGGTTGAACCAAATCTTTCTTTCAACTAATCACCCCCATGCCATATTTCAAACATGAATGTGGGACTTACAATAGAACCAATCAAGGCTTCCTTGAGCCTTACCGTATAACCATCGAGGGATTCCTAGGCCCGAAACCATCATCAATACAATTAGGCTCTAACTCAATCCCGTCGAATCACTAGGCCCTAAAAAAGCATGGATGCCTCTTAAAATCAAACTCACTAATCATGGCCAACCATCTAGCTTGCCTAAAAGTCATATTCGGTTGGTGAAACAGATACCTCAATCCACCATGATCGCTCATTAATACAAACCTCCTGCCAAGAAGATAGTGCCTTCACATATTCAATGCATTACTAATCGCTGCCAACTCAAGATCATGTGTCAAATATTTATGCTCGTGCTGATTCAACTTCTGTGATTCATAGCACACTACATGTCCTTCCTACATTAAGATTCCACCAAGTCCTCTCTTGCAGAGATCTGTACACACCGCAAACTCCTTTTCTGGATTTTCAATCTTTAGAATTGGAGTGTTTGTCAACAATTGCTTTAATTGCTCAAAACTTGCTACACATTCCTCGGTCCATTCAAATCTCTTACCTTGTCTCTACATTGACGTAATAGGATATCTAATCCAAGAGAAGTTCCAGATGAACATCCCATAATAACCTACTAGTTCCATAAATGATCTTACCTCATTCATGTTTCTAGGAACTGGTCACTCCATGATCGCTCTTATCTTTTCTGAATCCATTGCTATTCCTTCCTTGGAAACAACATGTCCCAAGTAATGTACTTTTGCGTCAAATAAATTGCATTTACTAAGATTTGCATACAACTAATGCTCTCTTAGAAATTTCAATAGTGTTGTTAAGTGTTCGACATGCTCTTCATCATTCTTAGAATATATCAATATATCATCAATGAACACAATGAAAGACTTGGCCAAATAAGGATGAAACACACTATTCATCAAGCAAATGAAATTAGTTGGATAATTAATCAAACCAAATGGAACTACAATAAACTCATAATGCCCATACCTAGTGTTATAGGCCATTTTGTCGCATCTGTTCAATAGGCCTTCAAACAAGATCAATTCACATCCTTCAACATATTATCATCATCCTTGCATAAAGCCCTAAGCATGAATCTCCCTAATCCCTGAGTTTTTCCCCTTGACTCCTTCATTTTAGTGATTTTAAGGAACAGGGAACCCTGCATAACTGAGCAATTATGTTGTAGTGCAGTCTCTCCTTCTCTCAAGGTGTTATGCTGTGCATCGTGCAAAACTGTGGGGGTGTGATGATTATAGAAATTCGGGAAAAATATAATAAAAAATCTGAAGATTCGTCTTCTGAGAGTTTCCAGAGGATGTTTCAACCATTTACCTTGGATAAACATTTGAATCATGCCTCATTCCACCTTGGAGAAATCACCATCTTAACCCTTGCGCTATCCTCCCATCACATTTTGATCTCAAGCCTAGATTGGTAAGTGGATAAGAATTCATGAGCTACCTCTCCTTCTTATATATTTACCTCATTCCACAAGGATTTGGTTGGTCGTTGTTCGATTTTGGGAAGTGATTCTACCCTTATGTTGATGATGTGAGAGATATCTTTACATGCATTAGGGTGATTAGAGGTGCGCTTTGTGACAAAGAAATGACAAGTGAACTTGGAGGGGCACTTTTACAGGATCAAAACCTTCTTCTTTTTTGTAACTTACTCCATTTCTATTAATGCAAAGAGTTCTTTGTTTTCCTATGTGTGATGTTATGGTGTCATATATTTCACTACCACGTTGATCTAATGAATAAAGTGATTATATGACACTACATGTATTTTTTGGATCGTTTGATTTTGTTATCTCACTGTGTAGGTTCTAATAATAACAATCGAAGCTAGGATTCGAGCATTCAAGATAAGGAAGGATTGAAGCATATGAAAAATTCCAAGTAGGCTTCATCTTGTTATCTATTTAATTTAAGGAAAACACTAGTCCCTTTGTCGTTTTGTTGCTTTAGGTCAATCCACCAGGCATAGGGAAGATATTTTTGTCCGCAGTCGTAGATTTTTCATAACAAATTGGCAAACACTCCATCATCACTCTTTTATTTTCCGAACCCACTAATATGCCTTCCTAGGAAATAACAAGTCCCAAGTAATGAACCTCTCTCTGAAAAAAAAAAAATTGCATTTGCTAATCTTGGCATATGTTTGATTCTCACTTAGCAATCCCAACACTCTTGCTAAGTGTTCGACATGCTCTTCCTCATTCTTAGAATATATCAATATATCATCAATGAACACAATGGAAAACTTGTCTAGATAAGGATGAAACACATTATTCATCAAGCACATGAAAGTAGCTGGAGCATTAGTCAAACCACATGGAACTATAACAAACTAATAAATCCCATACCTGGTCTGGAAATCAGTCTTGTAGATGTCCTCTTCTTTAATGCATACCTGATGATATTCAGATCTCTAGTCAATCTTTGAGAACACTATTGCTTGTTTCAACTATTCGAACAAGTCATCAATCCTCCAAAACGGATACCTGTTCTGGATGGTCACCTTGTTTAACTTCCTATAATCAATGCATAGCCTGAGAGTACCATCCTTCTTATTCACAACAACATTGGTGCACCCCAAGGTGATACACTTGGCCTGATGTATCCCTTGTCAAGCATTTCCTTCAACTACAACTTGAACTCTAATAACTCGGGTGTGCTCGTCCCTTGTGGTGCCTTTGATGTTGGTGCTTCCCCTGGTACCAAATCAATATAGAAGTTCACTTCTCTATGATGTGATAGCTCTGAAATCTCTGCTGAAAACACACCTTGAAACAAATGCAAGATCGGGTACCTCTTCAAAACTTCCACATTCTCTACATCCTTACCTTTATCACTAAAAATATGCATTGCAATTAACACACACCCTTTTCTGCGACTGCCTTTTCCTACATAACTGTCACCATTCTAATTGATGTAGCTTTCTTCCTACCCTGCAAGATTCTTTGTTCTCCATTGTCATTCAAGAATTCAATAGCTTTGTCATAACAATCCAACTTAGTCACGTGAAGATACAACCAGTCCATACCCAAAAGCATACTATATGATCCCAACAATAGTACATTCAAATGTGCTAAGGTGGGCATACCATTCAACACGAATCTACAAGCTCTTACCAAATGACAAACTCTCTTCTTTGTACTTGTAGCCGAATGCACTAACCAAGATTCGGTATGCACTTCTTTATTCAAACCTCACTTATCCACCAGGTCAGGACTTACATAACTATAATTAGATCCAGGGTCAATCAAAATAGAAACAACTTGATCCCAAATTTTACCATCCGTCTTGATAATAGATTAATGGTGATTCGCCTGCCTATTATCCAGCGTTGAATAAATCTGTCGAATGCTCTGCCCAACATCCTCAACTGTCTGCGCATCCTGTGCACTATAAACCTAAGGCTTACCACCCTGATTCTATGGACAATCTCTCTTGAGATGATCCTTACCACATGTCAAACACTATAACCTTCTCTTACCATCACCTTTATTCTGTTGTTCTCTAGGCTGAGGTGCATTAAAATTTTTGTAAGGTGATAAATTTTCTTTCTCTCCTGCATCCTGAGCTCTTGTTTTTTTTGGCTACCATTTACCTTTAGCTTTCTCTTTCCCTCTCCAACCTTGCTGAGACTCTGTCTTGTGCTTTTATTGCTCACAACAGTGCTTCGGTTTCGCAATGACTTCTTCAAGTGACTGAGGCTCATCATACTCAATCTGATCTTTAAACGCTAATGGTAATCCATTGAAAAAATTTTGAACTTTGGCTTTTTCATCCTTAAGATATGGTACATACCTCAATAACTCCAGGAACTTAGTCGTATACTCCTCATCTGTCATCGATCCCATCTTTAGCTCACATAATTCCTTGGATTTTTTATCGTGGTACCTCTCGTGACAAGTAGTTCTTCCTAAAATGCCTCTTGAACTCATGCTAACTCAACTCTTTTGTCCTGTCTCTAACCAGCTTCACATCTTCCCACCACATTTCTGCTTTCCCTTTAGGCTCAAGATACCTATTCTTGCCTTCATGTTCTCCATGTAATCATGCAACTCAAAGAACTTCTTCATATTGAGTAGCCATGCCTCTGCATCCTCTGACTTCTTCAAATACCCATTAAAGGTAGGTGGTTTTTCTTTCTTGAACTCATCCTATAAATATCCTCGGTCACTCCTCCTATAAGGATGATAGTGATGATGACCATGATACATGTTTGAACCAGAACAAGAGTAAAGCTTGTGTCCACTCCCTTACCTATCAGGTGTATCCAAGAACCTCCCATCTCTGATCATGTCATCTCTGTCTCACATGTTCCCACCATGAGACCTGCTACCATAGGCTCAATTAGTCATGTTGCCCTATCCATGAGTGATCCTAAGTGGTACGTCTCTCTACAATTCTGACAAGATCTGAGGGATGACTACATTAACCTCTTCTTGTTTCTCATGTGCTTGAATGATTATGTCATTATCTGCTTTGATACTTCTTATTTCTTCTTTCAAACTTTTCAATGTGTCTTCTAAGTTAGAAGAGTGCCCACCACCATGTTGATCATATGATACATAGGGAGAGCCTTGTGAATTTTAGTCTACCATCTTTCTAGTCCTCTTTTCTTTTCTTCCTTCAAGTATACCATGTCCACTTAAACCAAAACATAACATAATCAATATACCTCAGTATAGTTCAGGGGAGGATATCTCATCTACAAGATCAACTAGATTAGCACAATACATGTATAAACATAATCATAGCATTATATAAAAATCATCTCAACCATCATTCAATAAGCATGCATGACTATACCAACCACATACCATGACCTCATGCATGACAACTATAACCATGTCAATTTATGTATAATGACGTATAGACACTAACATGCATAACAAGCGCATAACTGACAAGAACTCACAACATATGCATCCAACAACAACACCATATACTTTCACATGGCGACAAAACTGCAACTATGCCTACACAACAAGCACATAAACCACAAGAATAAAGAACACATATGCAACTAAGATGTATGCATGACCAACACATTCCGCCCATCTAGTCCAAGGGGTGAACCTGGCTCTAATACAACTTTGTAACCCCCTCCTCCCACATTTACCTAAGCTAACCAGTCCACTAGGGTAAACATGTGACAAAGAGTTACATGATGTGATTCAACTCCCCATGTACAAGTAAGGAAGTGGAACCGTAAAAAAAAAACCAATCTAACCTTTCTCATAAGCTATAGAATATTTAGGAGACAACCAACCCTTCCAAGTTCCCAACCCCTAAGACAACAACTCATTTTGTTGAGCTAGACCCCTGGTCGTTGTCGTGACAATCCATGCATGTGACTGAGAGTCTCCAGTCACTCCCAAAATAAGGCATGCATGTGACTGTGGCCTTCTTTAGGAAATTTTGAGC
The DNA here is from genome assembly GCA_000404065.3 of Pinus taeda. Lineage (NCBI taxonomy): Eukaryota > Viridiplantae > Streptophyta > Pinopsida > Pinales > Pinaceae > Pinus > Pinus taeda. The sequence goes on along the minus strand of APFE031671867.1, from coordinate 11,513 downwards.
CAACGACCCCGGATTTTGTGCCACTTTTTCAGGGCCTGGTCTCAAGCCTCCGCTTAGAACTTCATGAAACTTCCAGAAATTATAAATAAATATTAATTAAAGCTACTAATGAAAACATTTGTACGAGGACTTGACCTAAACCCTACTATCCATGATAAACATTTCGTCAAACATATCACAAACATGTAATCTACATGTCATAACCACAGATTTGAGAATAGGGGTCTCATACTTATCTAAGAATCGTCAAGAAGAATTTATGCCTTATCACAATAATTGCATTATCATTTATTAGGTCATACATTCATTATTCATTCATTTCCTAATCAAAACATAATGAAAGCCATGACTAAGATCTGTCATAAAACCATGCCTATAACCAGAAAAATATCAATGATAGAACAACTATTAAAACCACATATTAACAAGTACATTTACACATGAAATACCATAGGGAAATGATTTCTTATTAATGTATGTATAAGCCAACCAAGGCAAGAACTTCCAACGACCACCCCACCATGGATTAGGCTGAACCAAATCTTTCTTTCAACTAATCACCCCCATTCCATATTCCAAGCATGAATGTGGGACTCACAACAGAACCAATCAAAGCTTCCTCGAGCTTTACCGTATAACCACTGAGCGATTCCTAGGCCTGAAACCATCATCAATACAATTAGGCTTTAACGCAATCCCATCAGATCACTAGGCCCTAAAAAAGCATGGATGCCTTTGAATATTTAAACCTAAGCCATGAGGAATTTGTCTCTCTCCACCTCTAGGATTTACCATATTTCCCATGCTTCACTCGTCAAGGATTCCTAGGCTAATGAGGTTCCACCCTCTAGGATTTATCGTATATCTCGCCATTCACCGGTCAAGGATTCCTATGCCTAATGAGGTCATACACAATCAGGCGTTACCATAATCCACCTTCACCGGCCTAGGGATTCCTAGGCTTGTGTTTCTCCCCTTACACCACCCCACTCAATTTCGAAAACCATCGGGCAATCCAACTCAACCAAAACAATAGAACCCCATCAAACCATGGTTATCCAGAAATGGAAAGGCAAGGTTGAAAACCACTGTCACACCTGGCAAAACCCATGCCAAAGATAATAAGAGAACCAAAACACACATGCATATACCATGCATGCGAAAACTAGCAAGGAAACCATACATGCAACTCGATACCTGCAAGTAATCTCACTCTTCCTTTCTTGATCTTTACTTCCCTTTTCATTCTTGTCTTTCCTTTGCCTTCCTTCCCCCAATATAAGAGAATAAAGAGAATAGAGAGAGATCTCCAAAACTGAACCGACTAAAGGTTGTGAATTGATCCTCCGAAACATTTTTATCAATGAGACCTCTATTTTCTTCATTTTCCATTATTTTCCTTCATTTTCATCCTCACATGCAACCTATGACCTTTCACCTTCATTTTCTCATAATTTCCCTTATATTCATAAATAAAATGTCAATTAATGCCACTTTTCCTTTGCAAACACTTTGTCATTGCCTTTGCCAATTTCCCTAGCCATAATAAACCAAATGAACACCCACACTAGGATGTTTTGCTCAACATTCAGCTTGGATTATGTGTCCTATGACCTTTGTTATTATTTTTTCTTTATTTACTTTATTTCATGGATTTTTGACAAGGGATGTTACATATTGTTAAATGCTCAACTATAGTAGTTTTAGCTTGGCCTTGGGACATTAAAGGGGCATTTTGGGCCTAGCCCACCATATATAAAATTTTTGAAAGTATAGACTTGCACCAAATAAATAAAATATTTTATTGTTCACATGACATACTATAATATCATATGAACTTTTAAAAGAGATAAAGTAATTAAAAGTAAAAAAGAAAAAGTGAGTAAGATGTTTAAACGTTATAGTAACTTTTCAAAAACATTTCAACATAGGATATATATATATATATATTCAATGTTCAAAAAAATAAAATAAAAATAAAACAACTGAAAGTTAAAAGTAAAATAAAAAAAATATCAAGTTATTCTAATTAGAGGGAGATGTGTAATTCATTCCCTTTTTAATATAAAATTAATATGTTACATCTAAAAGTGTTCATAATAATAATAAATTTCACATGGCGTATCAATAAATTCTTTAATATGCAAGATTAAGCAATATTGAAGCATACCTAAAAATATATTAATAACGAAAAACCATTTTAATATGAACAATGTAGTGATAATATGTCTCAATGTGCATGTTACATTATTTTACATTTTGGTTCTTTTTTAAGTGTAATTTTTTTTTTGTCAATTTTTGCAAAAATCCAAGTTTTTTTGGACTTGCAAGTTTAAGTTATGCACTCTATATAGTATTCAAAAATAAAATGTAAATAATGTTGAGATTAAACATTGTGTATGTCTGTGCAGAGAAAGAAAACCATTACAGATTCATTCAGATCTATAAAAGAATGAGAGGGATGTAAATTTTTTTCAAATTTTTCATTCTAAAAGAAGTTTTCACCTAAAATGTTTCGATCTATAATAATGGTAGCCTAGTGATCTTTTAACAATTCCTATTTCTAATATCTAATATATAATATAATTAATAGACTAACATAGTATTAACTTTCTACTTACATACCAATAGTTTTTTTATACATAATATATAATAGATCTATTAGAATATATTATGTTATTAATATACTATAATATAACCTAGAAAATAAATATATATATATATATAATCATTGTATTATATCATAATATTAAGTTATATAAATCTAATAATATATAATCTATATTTTATTAATTTATTCACGTACTAATTCATTTATAAATACTATTATGTATCTAGTATAATATTTTTTTGTTTAGGGTGTAATATAATATTTTTTTATATAAATTATTTTTTTTAATTTGAGGTGGACATTTAGGTTTTGAATGATGCTTCTGATTCTCTGCGCACACTATTTAATTATTTATATGCTCTCCACTATTTCTCGGTCTTAAAGATAGACTTAGCTGATGGCTCTGAAACATCCACTAAAATCTTTAAATCTATAGATCTTTCTCAATGTATTAAAAATTACCCAATGTTGAAAGAATACCTGTATTTACTATATTTTCCATGGTCTCTGACTCTTATACATTATGGTGATTTTTAATTCCATATTTCTTCATGGGATACTGGAGTCAACCATTTTGAATAAAATCTACCGAAAATTATTCAAGGAACTAGAACATGAAAATATTAGAGATATGGTCTCAATTCTAGCCATGTTATGAAAGCTACTCGATTATGAGGAGAGTAATGATCTATTTCAATCTATGACAAAAAACGAACCTCTTGGTGTTATCCATTCTAGAAAGAATGAAAATCCTAGACAGGATGACTAGACCACAAAATTTTTTACTAATTTTTTTGTGGTCAAGGAGGATCAACATCAAGTCATGGAGCATATCTGCAAGCTTGGGCATATGCCTAGCATTTTAACTTCGCATTCATCACCCTCATCTCCGTCATCTCAAAGGTAAATTATCCCAACAACTTTAATGATTTTTGGCTAATCTCCTTTTGTAACAGTTTATACAAAATTATTACCAAGGTGAAGGTGATCATTACGAGACTAAAACCATTACTCTCAAGGGTGATTTTATTGCAACAATTTGGTTTTCTAAGGTAGGTTAATTCATAAAGAAATTAGATATGTTCAACAAGGTATCCACATGATCAAAACAAATGGAAATCCTCAAAATTGATCTTTCTGAGGCATATGATTGGTTCTCTTGGACTTATTTAAGGTTCTTGCTTCTACATATGAGCTAGTGTACCATTTTAAAACTAAATTATGGTTTTATGATGTCCTCCTCTTTTGGTGTCTCAACTTTTGTAATCGCAATATTGGAAAATGAATTCAACTGTATTAAGAATTATGTAAATTTTACGTATAAATACAACAATATAACTATTGGATTCAGTTTCCAGGGTTCTTGGACATGTATTAACTTTCCACTAGAACCATGGCGGATTGAGTGGCTAACATTCCCCCCTTAATATGAAGGGGTGTATATGAGATTCAAAGAAGAGAGCTAAAATGCAAAAATGCATGACAACCAATGGTTGAATAAGCTCTCTGAAATGATTTTTTTTAAGAGAAAACCAAAAACAAACCCAAAGGTAGGTGAACTCGAGGTCTCAACCAGTGGTGGTTTAATGATGAGCACCAACTCTAGAACTATCAAAGAAATTCTTGAAACAATTCCTAGTCTAGCTAGAAGATGAAGTCTTCTACTGGTGGAAGCGCTCCTTAACAAAAACCATAGCAGAAACCAAAATCTTCTGCAATTAACGGTTTAACAAATGCCACCAATAAAAAAAGCATTTTCATGGGCATTGTTTTGTCTTTGGATACAACTCTAAATATGGCTATGGTTATCTCTAGTTGTATGCTCAAATAGTAGGTTCAGGTTGTGGCTCAGGTTCACTTGATAAATATTTGAATGATCAATCTTCGAAGATGCTAACTTACCATAATTTCCCCCCTATCAAATACCTTTGAGAAGATGATGAAACCTTTGTTACAAAACTAGTCAATAATCAAGAATGAATTCTATGGTATGACTAGTATAACCTCCTCACTGTTGAACACCATTACCAAGAAGTGATTCATCCAAGGTGAATCTTCGTTCCTGCAGGAGTTTTTTTCCTGGAACATTTGTTTGAATTATGATCGTGCTTACCTCAATGCTCACAATGATGAAGATCAAAATTGATCTTTCTTATGGCCAACTTGATCACAATGTTGGCATATGACAATCTGTGGTTGTTGTGCAACATGAGCATGTGAAGATGGATCATCCTGAAGAAATCCAGCACTGAAAAACTGGATGAGCTTGGAATATTCTGGAATATGAAAATATCATCCTTTTTATATGCGAGACCAGTTCTATTATGTTCACAACTTCTTCCCAAGGTCTGACGAAGGTCTTGGGAAGTACAGGTTAAACCTTTACATCTACTTGCAAATCTGCTTCTAAAATGACTCCATTATTTTAATCAATCTTCAATTATTGATGGGATTCAAGCTCAAACAAGGATTTGTAATGAACAAGAACCAGTTCATAATTACAACTCTTCTTTTGTGGTTCATCTCATTGTAGTTGTGACTCAAGCTCCAAAAACACAATCTTGTCCTAAAAATTTTGTAAATAGGTTTGTATGTTAGAGAGAGTGTATTATGAATTTGTTATGAACAATGGAGATTTGAGTATTCAGTAACTCTAATACTCACTCAAGTTTGGCCAGTTTACAATAAAAAAATCAAGGGTGTCGAGTTCAACCGAAAATGCACCCACTTACAATACAATTTAGAAAACAAAATATAGATGATATAGATGGCACCTAAATGTCAAAAAGTTGTAGTCAAATATGATAAACAAAATATAGAAATTCAGAAACTTCCAAGAGGCATGACCAAAATTAAAGCCTTCAAAATAAGGCACCATTTCCTTTGACACATACATAACTTTTCTCCATCGAATGCCATTACCCCCAAAAAAAACTCATGGACACCTTTGTAACACCTTCATCCTTTCAATCAACTATCCTCCTGAAGTTCTACATAAAAATGTTGTTCATAGAAGTAATATCAAATTAACTCTCTCACACATTAAATTTGTATGGTTAAATTTTCCAACCAAAACAACGTCTTTTATATATCCTAATAGAAGACCACTTTAATCATATTTTACGAACATTGGGGCATTCTTTAGAAATCGTCTTCTTCATGCAAATGTGAAATCAAAATTAACATTCTCTGCATAACTAACAACAAATTTTCATTTTAATCATACTATCCACACTCATACTATCCACACTGACGACGTTCAATATTCAACTTTATTATCAAAGAAACAAATATCTCTTACCACTCCAAGAGAAAACCTACAAGCCTTGCATCCACAATATGACTTTTGACCATCATAATGGAATCCAACCAACCTTCATACTCTGCTCGTTTATGCACATAATCACCATTCTACAATGCCAATAGTCACGCGGTCTTTATCTCATTCATTTGCAAGCTATGCACTCTTGCTTCTCCTCTCAAATGGACTCAGTACCCAACTCCTCCTCTAGAAGAAAACAACACAAGACAACTAAATATACAAAAACAACAACTAACTACACTAGAGTGCCAGCATTGATGTGCTCTGCTGAAATCAAGCATTTTCGCATCATTTTATTAATTTAGAGTTGTATATGGTTCCCGTGCATAGCTAGAAACAACAAGATGCATAAATTCACCATAATAAAATCTATATTGACATTTGAAGCCCTTAAATTATCTGAATAAAAATCTTTGAAATGAAAATTTGTGTTCTCCACGCAACTCTGAAGAATGAGCTAAGTGTCATAGATACCATTGAATCAAATGGGCCAAAGTGGAAGAGGGTTTAGAATCTAGGTCCAGTAGGAGCACCAAAGGTGCACTGGTTTTTCATGCTACTCATGGCGATGCATCTGTTTTATTAAACAAAAAACTAGGGAATAAGACCCTTTCAATTTATAATGCTTTACATCGGAAGCTTGTACTGGATGATGAAGGACACAAAAGTGAACCTAGTTGCAGTAACTTCAAGCAACTTGATCTCAAATCCTGGTCAATCATGATGGAAGGAGGGTTTTGTGTCAATCGAGACATGAGGGTAATTAGAGCTATTCTTGGTGTAAATGTAGGTTCTCTTTTCTATTTTAGGATGGAGCTTATGTGATGCCACACAATGGAATGAGTTTGAAACAACTTACCAGGAAAGAGACAGATTTGTTATTCTCCTTACATTCGTTGGGGAGAGCACAGGCCTTGACAACGTAAAACAACTCTGCATCCAAATAGAAAATGCTCTGCTCCACATAAAAAAATGTCTCCTCAAGCACGTCCATCAACGCAACATGACATTTCTCCTTCACGGTGAATACAGAACTAGGAAATGTGCAAAACCTCCTCCTTGTCCAACAAAAAATTGCAACACGGATTCTTCGCACAAAATGGCTCTTCAACAAGGAATGTTTTGCAAACGCTCCGACCCTTGAGAGAAAACGAGCAAAGTTTCTCACAGTAAATCTCCACAATCAAACTTTGCATAGTGGAAGCAAAACTATACGAGGGAAAAAGTACGAGCAAGGGGGATTGCAGAGCGCCCATGAAGGCCATGAAACTGGTGGCTCAAGTGATTTAACAGGGAAGATAAACCACTGCATCAAAATATTAGAAAATAAATTCAACTGTATTAAGAATTATGTAAATTGTACATATAAATACAACACTGAAACCATTAGATTGAGTTTCCAGGTTTCTTGGACATGCATTAACTGTACACCAGAACCTTGATAGATTAGGTTTCTAACATCTATCCATTTTCCATTGGTTTGCGAGGTTCAAAATGTTATCCATTTTCCATTGGTTTGCGAGGTTCAAAATGTTTGTGTTAGATTTACTTTGTGGGTTTTCCTAATTACTTTGAACCCTAACGAAGATCTACTCCTTTGTAAGAAATTGAAAATAATGCACAGCAGAACTTACTTGAGTTGAGTTGAGTTGTTGGCTCTTGAATCCTTCCAAGAGCTTGCAATCCTTTTCTCTGGCTATCCTTGATAGAGTATCAAGTCTTCAATGGAGCAGACTATTTTTCTTAGTGATTGCAAGCCTTGGAGACTCAGCCCTTTTATAGCAGTCCCAATCCTATGGCAGCCGAAATTTGGCTGTCAATTGACAGCTAAATTTCAGCCCCAATCCTAGGGCAGCCGAAATTTGGCTGTCAATTGACAGCTAAATTTCAGCCCCAATCCTAGGGCAGCCGAAATTTGGCTGTCAATAATTTATTATTGCTATTATTTCAATCAATTATAATCGGTCCATTAACAATTATAATTGATTAACATTATTCTATATGTATTTGTATCCAAATCCTTATTTAAATACGTTTAATGCCATAACTTAATTAATCACATTATTTGGCATATTTAATCATTACATAAA
>APFE031671864.1:141076-152639 GCA_000404065.3 Pinus taeda | reverse complement strand
TCATCAGCGCTAGAGGATAAGACTCCACAAGAGGTATGGACTGGTAAGAAACCCTCTCTTTCACATCTGAGGGTATTTAGATATGATGCATATGTACATGTTCCAAAGGAGAAATGAACCAAGTTGGCTAGTAAATTTGAAAAGTGCATCTTTATTGGGTATAAGGATGGTTTAAATGGTTATAAGCTTTGGAACCCCGTCACAAGGAAGGTTGTGTAAAGCCGAGATATGGTGTTTACAGAGGTAAAAATTGTTATTAAACATGAAGTCCAACCAAAGGAACCTGAGAAGATAGAGTTTGAGCTTAAGGAGGAAGAATCAGACTCTACAGCGGAGGAGGAATTAGAAGATGAAGAGCCACAAACTCTGGGTGTGAGAAGATTAGTTCGAGACAGAACGCAGCCAGAAAGGTATAGTCCATCAGTTTTTTTTTTAAATTTTGTTTGTCTATTACTGACGATGATCCTAGAACTTTGAGGGAAGCAGTAGATTCATAGGATGGCAAACTTTGGAAAGAGGCCATGGTTGATGAAATGGCATCTTTGCACAAAAATGAGGCTTGGGATCTGGTGGAGTTGTCGGCTGGAAGGAAACCCATTGGCAGAAAATGGTTTTTCAAGAAGAAGACAAATGCAGAAGGAAAGGTGGAGAAATACAAAGCTCGGTTGGTAGCAAAAGATTATTCCCAGGTGCTGGGAATTGATTTTGTGATATTTTTTCTCCTGTTTCCAAGATAACTTCTATTAGATTACTTTTATTTGTTGCTGCTACTCTTGATTTTGAGGTAGAATAGATGGATGCGAAGACAACATTTCTTCATGGGGATCTGGAAGAGGAAATATTCGTGAAGCAACCTGAAGGCTTTGCGGTGAAGGGTAAGAAAGAACTAGTATGCAAGTTAAAGAAGTCTTTGTATGGGTTAAAATAGCCACCAAGGATGTGGTATCAGAAATTTGATACATTTATAAGGGGACTTTGCTTCACCAGGAGTAAAGCAGATCACTGTGAGTCTATTAAATTAATTGGTGACCGTGTTATTTATCTGGTCTTGTATGTGAATGATATGTTGTTGGTTGGAAATGACAAAGATATTATCCAAGATTTGAAGATCCAATTGTCCTCCAAATTTGACATGAAAGATCTTGGTGATGGAAACTATATTTTGGGCATGGAAATTAAAAGCGGTTGGGCAAAGAGGTTTGGGAAATTTTTGGGAAATTTTGGGCAAAGAGGTTTGGGCAAAGAGATTTGGGAAATTTTTTGGCACAAACACAGGTTTTTTTCTCTATATGGATACAATGTTGGATCTAGATCTAGTTCGTTGTGATTTGCCATTCTCAGTTGGATCATATACCATTACAGCATAGGTCTCCCCATTCACTCCCATGTCTATTTCAGTAACACATTTTCAACTGATCCCAAATCCAAAATTACTTGATCTGTCTCGTATTCTATTATTTGCGCAGCGAGTCTCATTTCACACCCCGTCCTTACTTTACGCTTTCTGAGCTTTCAAACTACCCATGGTTCTCCTGGTGGGGTCCCAACACATCTATTGATGAGTTCCTGTAACCCTTTCACAACCTTACTATCGTGTAGTAACTTCATATAGGTTTCCAGGAATGTTGTGAGCATAAAGGGGTCCATCTCCGGCTCAGGCTTATCTTTGCTTCCAAAAGTGGAGGCCTCAGAGAAGCTCTTCTTAGCTTCCATGAAGGCTTCCCGAGTGCACTCCACATCAAACTGAGGCTCTTTCGTTGTGGCCTTGCGAACCCAGGTATTGTCTTCTAGTTGTTTCCCCTTGTCATCTCCTATCACAATTCCACTTTGGAGCACTATATATATGTTCAAATCTTCCTCACGTGGCTCAGACCTCATCATCTGCAGGTTCTAATTTGGGTGAGGTCATAGCGCTCCTTTTTCATGTATGCTAGTTATCATCATAAGACAATCTTTGGTTTCATGATCAAACAGCGTGCAATACTTGCATGATGGGCATGTTGGATTAGTGCAATCACAAGCATAGTGTCTTGGTCCTCCGCAATTGTAGCAAATCCATTGTTTGTGACCTCTACTAGGTCCTCATCTGCCTCGGCCTCGTCTGTACCCCTAAAATCGTGTTCACGCCGTCCTTGCATTCTGGTCAAGGGGCCACGTTTCAACCTGAAGCCTGTAGGCGGGTGTTCTATCCATCATCAGCTCATAGCTCCTGCAAGTACGCTCATCATTTCCCACCAACCTACAAAAGTTATAGAACAGCTGTTGTGGAGTTTAAATATACTTCTATAACAAGTGGTAGTTATTTGTGGCATGTTTTCCGACTATTTGCCAGATAGTGCACCATAAAGCAGGCACCGCGCTAGGTCCTGCTTGAGCTTTTGGCCTTAAAGGCATCATTCCTCCTCCTATAAGGTAATTTGTAAAGATTGGCCAGTGGTCTTTGTCATGACCCTGACTCTTGCATTTCACGCACCATACTTCTTCGCGTACCTCTAGCCGAACCATCCTGTCCTACTTCAAGGTTTGCATCTCAAGGCACAGATTCTTTAGCTGCACATGGATCTACTAAACTCCTAGATTAGGATCTTGCATAAGGATCTCATGTAGTCTCATGGCAATCTCTAAGGCCACTACCTGAGTTGTTATCTTCTGTTGCGACAACACACTTCTTAGGTGTGGTAGTAGTGAGGCCACAAACCACTCGCGATGTTTTCCTTCTGTCAAATTCATGTTGGCTTTGTGGATCGTACATTTCAGCCTCTAATCTAGTTCCCAAGGCATCTCACCTGGTATAATTTTGATCTCTTTGAATCCAACAATCAACCACGCTTCTGATTTAGGCCTGGTAAATTCCATATTTTGTGCTGCTTGGATTTCCACTACTTTAGCATTCGGGTTATCGCTGGAGTACTTAATATACCAGGTTAGCTCATGATCTTGCAGAGCACTAACCAATGTTGCCTTCTTTACATGGTCATTTGTAACACATTGAGCTTCCCATACAGCCCTCACAATGATCCAAAATTTGTCTGGGTCCTCATTTCCCAGGCCTTTAAACAAAGGAAAATTTACTGTGTTTGCTATACTAAATCGTATTGGAGGTGGAGATGGTACGGGTGAAGTTGGAGGTGATGGAGGTGAAGCCGGTGGTGGTGTGAGTGGAAGCAGAATTCATAGAAATCCTTGTCTTATCAACTGAATAGCACTTCACGGAGAGACCTTCGCGATCCATTCTTCATCTCCTCGCAGATGTGAAATCAAGGAGCTATGCTCTGGACCCTTATTTCCTTCGTTTATGTAAATTCTTCAACTTCGCGTAGACCTTAACATCAAGGTAGATGCATAACCTTCTTTTCACACAACAACATTTTAATCCAAGTATTCAAATATTTTACGTACTTACCTCACAGTTCTTTGAAAAAGTGTCACCCTCCCTTGTTATAGCCGATTGAGGTGTCAACCGCGAACTCAGTAAAAAATCCTCCTATAATGCAATCGAGCCAATGATCGATAGCACACATGATCTTATCCTCCAATGCTTCCAACCTTCATACTAGCTCTAGGGTCCACAGAATAGGATCGTCAAGCTTCCACCTTCCTTGGCTATCTCCTAGCTTCGCAATCGACTCGTATAGCTCAATAAGGAAGGATGTGAAAAATATTTCATGGATTTCCATATACAAGTACCTGTCTAGCCACTATTCTTTTGACAGTCACGGGTTTCTGTTTTCTTGTTTCGTGAACTTGTGAATCCTTCTATCCAACTAGCCTTTGATTTCTTTCTCAGTTGGATTTCAATGATACAACATCACACATATCTCATGTAGATTCCAGTCCCAGCAACAGAACCATTTGTTGGCTTGTGGGGGCCTGACCCAGCTTCAACGTTAGTTAGCCAAACTAATCCCTACACTATTGGCCATTTCGGCATCAGCCCGCGGAGCGCAGACTGAAGTCTCACCCGAAGCACTATGGGGCGATGCTAGAGCCAATTTTCCGCACCCTTGAGATGGTTGTGATGTCGATTTATTCCAACTATACCTGCCTTTGTGCAGGTTCCTTATCCCTCTACTCTACCCTTAAGTATCTTTGTAAAATGTTACAATCGGTTTTGCGCAGACCTAATCACAGGTTGAAGTCCTTTCGCGCTGCTAGTGCAGCATACTGCGATATCTCCCAAACTGCGCTAAGTATCCTACTTATCTTATTAACAGATCTTAGTTAGCTTCGCATGAACAGATGTTCTTACTTGAGTTCACTTAACCAACACATTTACATATATTCACGCATCATATAAGCATTAGAATTGAAATTCATACCCAATATAACAGATGCATAAATAGGAAATAAAGACATAGAATTTATACAAATCTTCTCTTTATTGATAATTCCAAATGATTACAAACTCAACTCGCCCTACACATTTAGTTGCACGGGTCCACGCACTCAGTTGCAGAGCCTCTACTTATGCTAAGACCCAAGACTTAGACTTATACTTCAAAGCTATCTATCATACATCATATCTTCATTTGTAATTAGCTGTCTATAACTACTTAGAGGTTAGCTCTATTTACACAATCCTACGGTCTGTGGACCATGGGTATATCTTCTACAGCCAGCATTAAATTTTCAAAATAAGGGTGGAAAACCCTGTGACTCTTTAAAAACTGCATGCTCCACGACCACAAAATGTGGAGTCTTTACATTTGTATTACAAAAATTGGACCAGAATATGGGCTTTAAGCCCCAAAACTACCCTTGGGTGATCCTGCGCCTAGCAACTCACATTAGGTTTGTAAATTGACAATGGGGCCAATACCTAGGTAGAGATTTGAAAATATGGGATTAGTTTATCTTCTAATAAACTAGAGTTATAGGCCAACTATACTCTCCAAGTGATTAAGAAGGGAATTTCCCTAAAATACTTCAATTGTCTTCTTATAAACCACACTTGTAAAATCCTACTCATGGTTTCTTTACACCATAAATCCTAGGAACCTAATGAAGTCTTTGAATCCTTCCAAAACTATATGGATAATAGACGACAAAAGTAAATATGTGTCTCCTAATTTTCGTTACACATTTAACACCTTTTGGGGTTAATTTTGTTACTCTTTTGAAGCATTTTCAATGTCAATACTCTATTATTTAGAATCACTGACTTAAATATTATACGCTTAGGTGGAGCATCAACATTTTACAATTTTTATCACTTCCATCTTATATTATCATGGCTTAGGGACTACAAATATAGATAGTTGAGCATTACAACATAATAACCCCTAGGTTGATTCATTAATTTCCATTCTAAATCATTAAAAGCCCAAATCAATTCTGTACAAACTATGCTCAACTATTTCAAAAATGCTATTACCCCTAACTCGTTTCATCATTAATTCCTAATTCCTAAGTTTAAAAATACCCTTGGGAATATATTATGGTTTCGGTTTGATTGTATACCATATTTATTATGCACCTCCCCAACTTGTATCAATTTAAGACCATTTTCTTAGCAATAAGTACCTCTTGGCTACATACCATGATTTAATATATCCATGTCCTCACCTATTCCGCACTGGAAACCCTCCATTCTAATCACTTACCAATCATAGGAAGGAAAATTTAATGGATTTCCATTGATTTGACTCATTTTGGATACTTTTCCTCACCTTTTTTATCCAATCCAATGTTGAATTCACCGTAATGTGTTTTTGTATGATAATCCTCCAAGTAAATTCCACAAGCACTCTGCAAGTAAGGACAAATCAAACAAGTGAATATCTTTAAGCCCCTTGACCCCCTATGATTTAGGTGTAGCTATTAATTTTCATATGTCTAGGTGAGATCCGTTATAATCATTTCTTCATTTCCATAAAAAATTAAAACAACCTTTTCTAATCCTTTCCAAAACTCAGTTTGGGATGTGGGATAAACTGTTCTAGAAGATTGGGATTACCTTTAACACATATTTCACAAAACTAACTTGAACCCTACAAAGATATCTATTGTAGCAAAAAGAAATGTGATTTTTTATCCTTGTTAAAATCCATCCCTAACCATATTTACCATAATTATTAGGTTTTATAATGAAACCAACATATTTTGACCCCTTATTTAGTATCAAGTTGCTGAAAATAAAATATTATTTCCATTCTAGTATTATAAGTTTCATCCAATGCTGACATGAACAAAGTAGTTTTACTCTCATTAATCTCTATACTAGTAGTAACATAATTGAGTTGTAAAATATCCTCGAAAAACTGGCCTTCACCTTGATTACCAAAATAGAAAGTAATTACATTATAAAAAAAGATGTGTTAATGATTCACTCTTCCCCAACCTAATGCCTAAAAAATGCCTTTGTCTCTTATCATCCTTAATCAACCTACTAAGTCCTTCTTACACCAACAAGAATAGGTATAGGGACATAGTAAATCCCTACCTAAGCACTCTGGAAGGACTAATGAAAGTAGAGACGGAGCCATTTATCAACACAATAAAGAGAGTAGAAGACACACACCTCATAATCCATTTTAGTAAATGAAGAAAAAACCCTAATTGAATCAATATAAAACAAAGATATATCTAGGAGGCCTTGAAATAAATTTTGGACAAGTATAACTTGATCACTATAATAGGAAATTGAGAGATAGTGATAGTTTGGATACCCTCTTAATAAAATCCTATGGCTTCATGAACCTACACCCCCTTAAGAAACCCAAACTACTTAAGGGAGATAAACCTAGAGAGAATGGGTTTAGGTCTAATATCAATGACCTTATAAATGATTTTATACAAATAATTACATAATCATATTAGCCTAAAAACATAATATCTTTTTGGATGATCATACCTGGGGATAAGGACTCTAAAGGTGGAGTTGATCCTCCTAGTAACCCTCCTTGATACTTTGATCTCTTTAATTAACCTTAATATTTTTTTCCAAAATCAACTCAAAGAAGTCCAAATACAATTCAATATCCCACCTGTTCAAGTCAACGATTTTATCCTTTTGAAAATTATTTTTAAAAAATGAGCAATTTCTCCCTAGTAACTACCTTATCTAATTTTTCATTTTTTTTCTCCTAATCCACCATCCTAGAAAAATAATTTATCATATGCATCCACTCTAATAATTTCTCAATTTGAATTCCATATTGAAAGTTATGCCCATTTGAAGTTCAACAGATCATATTAGGCCACATCTACATTGAGTTACCATGTCAACAAAAGGGCTCCTCCTCTTTGCAGGTACCTATGTGGATTCCATGTAGTTTCTACCACATCATCTCATGAACATGCCCCACAAGGTCCTCAATCTATGTGTTTGTGGGGATTTCCCCATTATATTAAGTTTGGTCCATATCCCAATCCTAGTGGGGCCTATAGGCCCAAGTCATGCCAAACCAATATGATACTCCATCATCCTTTTTCCTCTCCTTCAAGAATTATTTTAGGACCAAGCAATTGATGGAGAGTGGCAACAAGCTTCGGTGCTAGAACCAAGTTCACATAATGCAACTCACATACATTACCACCATGGTTTAGAATTAACTAAGGGACAAGAGGTAGTGGGAAGTGAGTGGTGGTAAGGTTCTATGTTAGAATCACAGTCACATCGATGCCTACTCCATGGGTTATTTTATTGAGTGAGTGTGAGATTCACAAGGGTCCTAGTGGCGGTCAGTGAGTGGTAGGTGGTGGCATCCACGTGGGCACTTCCACATCTACTTAAATGTAGGCCCCACCATGTCCTTCCCCTTTTTACTTTGTAATCTTTCTCTAGTATAATCATTTTAGGTCAGAATCTAGTCCAGCAAACATTCATTCGTGTGTATGGTCATAGTAGTGCTTACCACCTCTCAAGTCAAGACCCCAGGATGTGAGTGACCTATGAAGAAGGATATTCATCCTAGATGAGATCTAATCTTTGCTTAAGGGTTAGGCTATTCCAAATTATAGATTCCCCACAACACTAGATGAAAAACAAACATCCAACATGAGAGATCGAGCTCTAGATAATATGTGGGCCTCTACATAGTGTTAACATCCACAAATCTCTCGACTCCTTGGATCATCGAATGTGAGAAAAATTAGTGTGGAATATTTAATCAATAGGCATCTAGCCTCTAGTCAATGGTGTTGGCCCTAGGCACCCCTAGATAACCAAATCACTAGATTTCTTCGACACATAGTGAGGTAAGGAAAATTGGGATGGGGGGGGAGGGTTCTCTATGATTTTGGGCTTGATTTTGAATTCCAAATTTATGTGAATGAGAAGTGTTACAATCACATTTACATGCAAGGATCCATTGCTCAACAATCCTATGCCCTAGTAGGATCACTAGACAACAAAAACATATGGCTAACCTAAGAGAACAAAAATCCCCAAGTCAAATGATCATGTAAGCAAGACCTCATGCAACTTCTAATGCTATAGGTTTTGAGCGAGTACCTTTCCTCCTTACAGGTTAGTGAAGGGTTTTGGGCCTGATGCAGAATCCTCTCGTTCTAATCAAGTGATACCTCTCTTCTGATATTGATCCCAAGTCTACACACAAGCACAAATAAACAATGATGACAAGTAGTCTTCCATGGAAAACATAGTTACCGATCAAACAAGAAAATTACCTAGTACCCATTTTTTTGAGGTAGCAAAAAATTACTCGAGTTTGAAAAATGGCGATGTAGAATGGACCTTTTTTTTGGAGCATATTTTTGGTACTTTAAATTTTTTATGTATCAAGTATGAACATTTTTTTTAAATGTTAATGATTTTCATGTTGATTTTGAAAAGTGTTGATACAACATCAACACATTTTTTTATGGGGCTTATTTTTGACACTTTAAATTTTTTTATGTATCAAGTGTGAACATTTTTTTTGTTAGTGATTTTCATGTTGATTTTGAAAAGTGTTGATGTGTATCAACGATTTTTGTTTAGAGGACTTATTTTTTACACTTTAAATAATGAATTAAGTGTAAATAACTTTTTTTTAAATGTTGGTGATTTTCATGTTGGCAAAAAAAACAAAAAAAAACAAAAAACAAAAAAAACCATGACAAAAAAGAATTCAAATACAAAAAATATACAAAAAAGAAAAAAACCGTGTAAAAAAAAAACAAAAAAAACTTCTAAAAATAAAATATTGGAAAAAAATATATTATATAAATTATACGTTTAAAAAAACAAAGTTAAACAAAAAAACTAAAACCATTTTTTAAGCTAAAAAAAACAAATAAAAATTAAAACAACGTTAAGGGAAAAAATTAAAAATGTAACAAAAAAAAAAAAACAAAACAAACAAAACAAAACAAAAACAAAAAAACCAAAAAAATCAATTAAAATAAAAAAATTAAATATTTTAAAATAAACAAATTAAATAAAAAAATTAAAAATAAATAAAAATTCAACAATATTTTTTTAAAATAAAAGAATAAAAGTAAAAAAAAAAAAAAACATAAAAAAAATCTAAAAAAAATTATAAAAAAAAAAACATTTAAAAAATATTAATTAGACAAACACATAAAAAATAAACATTTATAGATTAAAAAAAAATTAAAAAAAATATTTAGAATTTAAAAATTAAATTAAAAAAAAAACAAACTCTACCCCCCCCTCAATCTGTCCCACTGCACCCGCCCTCCCCTGCCGCCCCTCCCCACCAACACCCAACATTCTCCCACTTCTTGTTTTCTTTCCACGGAGGGGCACAAGATAACTTAGTCATTGGTCCAACCATGCAATGCCCATTTTTTCTCTAAACCAAGAGAACGTCTCAGTGCTCATAGACTTTGTCAATGCATATATAGTATTCTTCAAAGTGTCCACCTTTACGAGCAACACATTTTTGTCCTCAACCATATCCCTTAAAATGTGATACTAGACATCAATGTGCTTTGTCTTTGAATGATAAGCAAGGTTCTTTGCCAAGAAAAATGCACTTTGGCTGTCACAATATACCCTTATAGCTCGTTGTACCAACCCCATACTTGAACATAATTTTGCAACCAAACTGCTTCCTTGCTTGCATGAGCTGTTGTTGTATATTCTTCCTTTGTAGTTGAAAGTGCCACTACAAACTTTCTCTTGCTCATCCAACTGAATGCACCTCCAAACAAGTTAAATACATGCCCACTTGTAGATCTTCTCTGATCCAGATCTCCATCCCAGTGTACAAATCCATGGATGTCCAAAACTCTATCCAATTTAGGTCTTCCTTGGTAGCACATACCATAATCACTAGTGCCACACAAATACTTGAAAAACCGCTTCACTACTGTTAAATGCTCCTTCTGTGGTTTTGACATAAACTTGCTCAATACTCCCACTACATGTGTAATGTCTAGTCTAGTATAGACGATTACATACATTAGTCTACCGACTACACTTGTGTATGTAACACGGGACATGTCCTATTCCACTTCTTATGTCTTGGGACACTCTTCAGCAAATAACTTTACACCAACATGAATAGGAACCTTCACTGGTTTACTATCCTTCATAGTAAACCTCTACAATATTGTCTTGACATACTTTCTCTGGTTTAATTAGAGCTTCCTTTTTGGCTGATCTCATTTAGTTTCCATGCCCTAAATAGATTTTGTAGCACCAAGATCTTTCATGTCGAATTTGGAGGACAATTGGGTCTTCAATTCATGGATAATTTCTTTGTTATTTCCAATCAACAACATATCATCCACATACAAGACCAAATAAATAACGCGGTCACCAATTAATTTAAAATACCCACAGTCGTATGATTTTCTTTTGGTGAAATCAAGTCCATGTATACATGTATCAAATTTCTGATACCACATCCTTGGTGATTGTTTTAACCCATAGAGAGACTTTTTTAGCCTGCATACCAGTTTTTTCTTACCCTTCGCCGTAAAGGCTTTAGATTGCTTCATGTAGATCTCTTTTTCCAGATCCCTGTGAAGAAATATTTTCTTCACATCCATCTACTCTACCTCAAAATCAAAAGTAGCAACAACAAATATAAGTAATCTAATAGAAGCTACTTTGGCAAGAGCAGAAAAATTATCACCAAAATCAATTCCCGGCACTTGGGAATAACCTTCTCCTACCAACCGAGCTTCGTATTTCTCTACTTTTCCTTCTACATTCATATTCTTCTTAAACACCCATTTTCTTCCAATGGGTTTCCTTCCAGCTGGCAACTCCACCAGATCCCAAGCCTCATTTTTGCCAAAGATGCCATTTCATCAACCATGAACTCTTTCCAAAGTTTTCCATCATTTGAATATATTTCCTCCCTAACAATTCTTGGATCATCATCATTAATAGATAAAGAAATATTTGAACAAAAAGTAGATGGACTATACCTTTATGGCTGCCTTCTTTCTCGAACCTATCTTCTCACAGCTGGAGTGTGTGGCTCTTCATCTCTTGATTCATCTTCTATTGTAGAGTCTGATTCTTCCTCCTTTAGCTCATAGAAAATTTTAGGGGCGAATGTTCGCCCTTTGGTGAAATTAAGGGGTTTTAAATTTTTAGTGGGCGAATATTTGTATCATAGTACATTTTTACAAATCACCT
>APFE031671864.1:107811-122870 GCA_000404065.3 Pinus taeda | reverse complement strand
TCCTTGGCCCAACACAACACTTTATGGAGAACACTTAGCCCAAATTTCAAAAAATTTGGGACACTTTTTTCATTTTTGGAATTTTTGGGCTAAAACACAGGTTTTTCTGCCCAATGCGTTGCGCCACCTGGCGCTCGCTTTTGATGGGGGACTCCTTTTAATGAAAACTCAACATTTTTGGATTTTTCGTGGAAAAATATGCATTCCTACCAATGGCCAATAAAGTTTGACAGGTTTTGAGCCCCCAAAAAGGTCAAAAACACCCAAAAAGGTCAAAACACCCAAAAAATGATCTTTCTGCCCCTTTTTTGACACAGAGGAAGCAGTGTTGGGAGAACTCAGTTTTGGAGTGGCAAATGGAGGTCAAATTCAACAATTCCACTTGTTATGGAAAGTAGATAGGCATACCTTTCCAAAAAGCACACTTGGAACAAATATGGACACCGGGAAGACCTCCAAAATCAGCTACAAAAAGGCGCTACGCATAGGGAAATCAGCGCAGTGCATTGGCAAAATTTTGCTCAGTTTGACCAAAAATACTCTGTTTTTCGCCTAGTTTCTTGACAGTTTGAGTTTTCTTCTTCTCAATGTCAAACTATTGATGTAATTTATTATAGTTTTATGGATCTTGATGTAATTATGTTAATATTTCACTCATAGAGGTAGATTCTTCCGTGAAAAGGTAGTTTGCAACTAAATGAATCGGTTCCCTAGTTTTTAGAGGCAAGTTGTTCCACTGCCTAATTTTTAGTTCTCAGTTTAGAATTTGTTGGAATAGCGCCTAAAATTATGAGCTCGACCCCTAGAGGCTAGGATGAGTTATTGTTTGCCTATATCTTGTGATTTTTCAGTCATTAGCATGGTTGGACTTCTGAGAAAGCTTGGAGCTTCATTGTATACATTTCAGCAGTTTGGCTAAGGAATAGACCAGGGTTTGCAGCACTTTATGGGATTCATGTGGCTTCTTTCTTTGGTATTGTGTTTCCTTCTGTAATTGTAAGTTTACATGTGTTTTATGCATGCCATTATCTCTCTTACTTCATCTTAACTAAAACAAACAAGGATAAACGTAGAATCCATTGACATTGCAGTGCTCTACCTAGGGTTTGCTTAGTTATTTATGTTTTCAGCTATTTGAAGAGGATCCCTGAGACTTTCTTGCCCTCTTCAACTCCTCAGCTATCTAAAGATCTCCATTTCATTCAATTTGAAGTGCCAAATCAGTTTCCTACCATGCCCCATAGAGATCTCTGCAAAACTGAGCCTCATTCCCCAGACCCAAAATCTACCTTTCCATTTGAGCCAACAAAACATAATTATATTCAATAAAACTCATTTGCACACATACCTAGCCTAAAATCAGTCTTCACATTAGTCATCTCAAGCCTCATTGATCATATTTTGTTGAGATTGACCAGGAGAGAGCCCTCTCCCGACACTCCCGACATGGTAGGGCTAGCTACCAGGTTAAGCGTGGTATGATGTTATCCTAGATCCTACCTTTATTAGCCTGAGGTAGATTTAGGCCCTAACAGGAAGAAATGAAAAATGTGTTCTTAGATAAATAAAAAAATTATTGTATGCCTCATAACCTTAAATATGAAGCCTTTAAAATGATGCAAAAAGAGGATGAAAATCTTGAAGATTTTGTTGAAATATTTTCTTATGATGATAAAAGGGCTAAGATGCATAATATAAATGAAGAAACCATGCAATATCTTTTGCTAAAATCCATTAGATATGAGTGGGTAGATATTCTTAATTTAATGGGCAATGAAGATTTTTCTCAGCTATCATTTAGAGAAATTTGTGAATTGTTTACACACATTTTAGGAGAAAAGACTAGAATCGAGAAAAATCCAAGAGATCCTATTATGTCTAGGATTAATAAATCTGCAATTGGGACAGTAAGTAGAGAAGAAATAGGAAATTTTCTTGACAAATTCAAAACATATATCTTAGGGTGTATTTGTGAAAAATAGATAGTACCCTTAAGATTCAAAACAAGCAAAAAAATGAAAATGTTGCATTATCAATTTTCTATCTTGAATGAAAAAAGAAAGATGCCCTTAGAGAATGTCCTCTTGAAAGTGTAGAAAAAGGTGTTCTCTATGCAGAAACTCATATCACAAAGGAATTCCCTTCAATTCATGGACTTGAAGCAATCTTGCAAAATGAAGTTGAAGCAAGCCAAGCTGAGTCACTCTATTTTATTGGTAAGAGACCATGGCCACCACAACATCCAAATATGGTACAAGGTCTTAATCCTCAATACCAATCATATGTACAACCTAAGAACAATTGGAATACTCAAATGCCTTGGTAAAATTGGTCACCTCAGAATCCATTATGGACAAAACATTGGCAGTATCCTCCTAGGATTCCTCAATATAACAAATTTCAACATCCATTTATTCCATATCAACCTCCATATTATCCTCCTCAATCAAACAATTTTCCACAATTTTAAAATCAAGCTCAACCTTTTAATAAACACTTCAATTACCATCCAAATCATACCCCCAAAAAACCCATCAACTACTTGCTCAACCACTTTCAAATCTGAATAAGAAAAATTCACAACCTGTTTGCAATATAGAAGGTCAGAATTTCCAAGCTTGCATGATAACTCCATTAGATATAAACATTTTTCAACTTAGATCTGGTAGAGTTTTGGAAAAGAAGTTACTATCTATTGTTATTCAAGAATCTAGAGAGGATGAACCCCTTGAAAAAGAAAAATCTCTTAATCAAGAAGAAATTCATTAGAAAGAGAGCACCCCTATACATGATACTTCAATAAACTTAACTCCCATTGCAAACCAAGATTTTGTTTCTATTCAAAATCCACCCTTTCCTGAAAGGCTAAAAATTGACAAAGGAATAGAAAAACAAATTTTGTTGCCTGAATATGATGTGTTAGGTGAATTGAAGAATGTTTGCATCAAAATTCCTTTATTATAATATATAAGGGAAATACCAATATTTGTAAATACAATTAGGGAGTTAAGAATTAAAAAGCTAGGAAGAAAAAGAAAAGAAGTTCAAAAAATTCAGTTAGTTGGAAAAATTGCAGCTATTATGATGGGAAAACTAATAGTTCAAAAATATCTAGATCCAGGTAGTCCCATTGTAAAAAAACACATTAATGGTGTTGAGATTCAAAACACATTGATCAGTTTAGGAGAAACTATCAATATCATGAGTAAACAAACTATGGATCAATTAAAACTTTCTAATCTTCAATACACAAAATTACTACAGTTAGCAGATAGATCTGTTATCAAACTAGATGGTGTATTAGAATATGTATTTGTCTCGTTAGTTTCTCGGGAATATCCTATTGATTTTATGATTTTAACTCCCAAGAATAATTTTGGAGGACACCCATTGATTCTAGGAAGACCATGGTTAGCTACAACTGATTTTTTTATAAGTTGTAGATCTGGTGATATGTTTATCTCTCATGGAATCTCTACTAACAAATTCATACTATATCTTCCTGCAAAAACAACAATAGAAGTAGAAACTGAATTTTGGATAGATGATGATAATGAAGGTTTTGATATACAATGATATGTGCTACTTCACAAATATATGAATAAGATAAAATTTTAAATCAACTGAATAATAATGATTCTTCTTCATATTGTGAACAAGATCAAAATTTTCAAGAACAACACAGTGTTGAAAATTTACCATCTCATAAAATGGCTTTACATTCTATGGAAATATTTGGAAATCTTGAAGAATCCCAAAATAAATCATTGATAAAGATGCTACAAGAAAATTCCTTTGTTTATGCATGGGAATACACTGATATGTAAGGAATTGATCCTAATACTTGTATGCATCATATATATGTTGAATAAAATGCTAGACCCATTCAACAACCTATTGTACTATGTAACAACCCCCCATTTATACGGAGTAATAGTTAATATTTGGCATATAGATGGGGACCCTTTCAAATTTTTAGCCTTTGAAAATAAATTTTAACTCTACAAATTTCCTTAAAACCCTTAGAATATAGCCCATACTTAAAACTTTCATTGCAAATCGCATTTCGCAGTTTTTCCATGTGACAATTATAAACATCTTAAAGAAAATATTGAAATGCGATATGCGATAAATTCCCCGCTGTGATTTTCCGATCACAACACTTTAAGAACATGTGATCGCACTTCGCAAGTCACATAAAGCATGCCATTGTGTCACCCCTTAAAAATATGCAAAATAAGATATTGTGATTTTCACAATTGCATTTCGCATTGTCTCCAGGAAACCCTATATTGCAATGTTTGAAAGTTACGATACGCAAATAAAGCATGAAGTGTGGGAAGCTACTGAGTTTTAATAAAATATTAAGTGGTTTGACAAAACAATTAATGTTTAGTAGCTCGAGGAGAGGAATTGATGTTTTCAAGTTATGGTTAGTTAACATGGAAATATCATTCAAAATCTTCCCATGATTCAAAGTCATTTCAAAGAGCTCTCAGCCTTAATTTCCCTCTATTGTGTGTGCTGATATATCTCTTTGGTTTCAGGCAAGCTTCAAAAGAGATGTCATTACGGAAGGTAATGCAAAAGCAGAAGAAGCATAACATTTCAGAGTCGAAGGTTTTAGAGATGTCACCTATATTCATTGATACAGATTGCAATGATGATGGGATCATTCAAAGCTGAAGACCTGAAACAAATGTATCATCTTCCTGACCCTCAGGACATATATGACAAATCATTCCTAGGTAATTTTGCAAAGTATAATGAAGATCCCTTCATGATGATTCAAGGCTGGAGAGTCCTAGAGAAAAAATTCAAATATGATAAGATGAGTATGTAACCCATAGCTTCTTTAGCAAATCCTCACAACTATGCAGCTTCTATGTTATGTAGATTACATGGATTGCCTAATAATACCAAGTTCTCTATAAAATGGGTCCCTTTAATAGATTCATGTGTCAATTATCACATAATGAATTGGGCCACCATCCTATCTGATAACCTAGATACTGCTACTTATGAATATTGTCAAAAGAGATCCACCTCCATAGAGAACCTTCCTCCATTTTATTTGAGTGCCTATATCATGGATGCCATCTATTTTTTTACTAAGTTTCCAATCATGGGTTGGAAATGGAATTGCAACACCCCTGCCCCATCCATCTCAGTCACAAACAGATGTGGGAATCCCATTTTATACCCCATTTTTATAAAATATTCCGTGGTGTTATTTTACCATTACATCAACTCATTTTTGATAAGAAAGCCTCCAGATTTTCCAAGGAAGCTGCTACAGACCTTCTCGTAGTAGGCAAGTATTTTGTTGAAGAATGGTTTACATATATCAGAGTTTATGGTAGTACAAAAGACCCGCATGTACTCCCTTTGTATGTCTCCAACAAGCTGTTAGAAAGAGAAATATCTCACCAGATTGTGAGAAAAGGCTTAACCAATACCTTGAAAGATAACAAAAAATCATTATGGCCACCCTTTCCCATCCGATGTGGTTCTTTTTCGTTGGAAAACTTCAACCATGCAAACAAAGAATTACTAAGCCTAGAGAGCCTCAGGCTCCATACTCTACCAAAGAGGAAATTTGACCCAGAGAAGATAGCACACAATATAAATACGGTAGTAAAAATCAAACCCTTCAACCATGAAGCTAATGATTATGAAGATCTTTTACAATCAGCTAAATCATTCGAACAAGCATTCGATTGGGTGAAGGCGAATTTGAATCCTGATGATTTGGAAAAGCTTCAGGAATTCAGAAATCAAAGGCTTGAAACAATCCCATTGCATTTGTTAAGAGCTGATGACAAACCTACACCCAGTGTAACTATTAACAACGAAGGGTCAAATTATCGTATAGAATCTCAAGTAAATACAACCCAAGATACAGGGAAGACACACGAAATAGAGACTACAACAGAATCTGGCAGAAGGTCAAACAAAAAACACGTCATAAGTGACCTAACTAAAGATACTGGTCCTGAAATCAAAAGCAACGATTTGGAGCAAGAATGGGACCAATTTAATAAAAAGCTACAAGATACTCCTAAGACAACAGATGTCCAGAAAACCACAAAATATCATACTCAACTGTAAACTCAGAAAACTTCAGACTCTAAGCCAATGGATGAGCAAGGGACAACTTCACTGAATACAAAAATCATTCCTGCATTGTCGACATCTGAAATCATCCTAAAGGTTACAAAGATAACTCCTTTAGATGTATTCTACAACCCATTGCATAAGGCTTTAGTAAGAAGATAGAGGAAAAGAAAGAGAGTGGAAACACCCGAGATCCCACCAGGGAATGAGGCAATGGATATAGTCTCAAGGGATATTACTTCCAATCCAGTTGAAAATTTGACGAGACTGTCGCAATTTACAGGGGCATATGGTACTGCCACCGTGGATAAAGCCACTGAGGTATCTATTTTGTTAAGGGAAAGGGAAGAAGAGATAGTGCAGCTCTAGCAATAACTGGAAATCGAGAAAGAAAATGTGAACAAGAAATCCGCTAAACAAATAGCCCAATTACAGCAGAGTATGGAAGTACTAAAGATAAGCCATGAAGAAAAAATCTCTGCAAAGAACATGCAAATCCAAGAGTTGCAAGAAGCCATGGCAAAATATAAATTTGTCCCTACTATTGATGAATTCATCAAATAGGCATTGGAACTAAACACTATTTTGTCAAAACAGCAAGATTTATTCTATCAGAGAATGTCGCATGTCACTCCTTATCTGCTTACCAGTGATCAATTAACAGATAAGGAAATTAATTAGAGAACCAAGTTTAATGATTTAAATACTAAGATCTCTGACTACATTGAATATCAATAATTATAGGAAGGAAGAAGCACTAATTTGCCAGAAACAGAGGAAACACACAAATATATATTGTTCATGGATTGGGATGCACAGATCAAATAGGCAAAATTAGCTGTAGAAAGAGCAACAGGAGTGGATAAAAATATAATAAAAGCAGTAATTCACACTTTTCATGCCAATAACCTGATAAAAGAAGGTAACCAAAGTCACTGCCAGATTTGAATGAATTGGATAAAAACTGGAAGGCAAAGATGAAAATACAAAGTGAGGAAATCACAAAATTATCAAAGATTGACTGGGAGGCATACTAGCAATTCCTTGTCAAACCTCACAACCAAATTATGACATTGAATTGTTTTCTCAATTCAACACAACAGATGTTGCCACCTCTTATAGATGGAAGCTTCACAGGATAGGTCAAGAGGTGATTCATGGCACCTCCTCAAGTGAAACCAATGTGTGATATATGCAACCTAAAGGAAAATACAGTAGCCATAAAGCCATCTTTATAAGCTCTGGTCATCAAATCACTTTTATTTTTAGATTTATTTGATAGTTAAGAGGAAGGTTGTTTGAAATATCCTCAAATATTTTATATAATCTATTTTTAAACTTTAGTTAGATAATATTATACCCTTCTCACACATTTAGAGAAGGGTCCGGAATTTTATCAAAAAAATTTGCAAAGAATGCACTTCTGTAAGTTTGTGAATGCCTTGATGAAATTATGGAACATGGTCATTACTTTTGAATATAAAATTGTTGTCTATTGTTGATGCATTGTTGTATGCTTGGAGAATAATTTGATTGAAGAAAGGATCTGATCTATGTCACTAGTTAAATGAGAAGGACCTCACACATATGGTACTTTAATCTTGTATGATCAGTTATGTTTTTCCTATTAGTGATAACATTTCATTTTCATGAATTATATATGGAGTATATTCTTTCTGTTATGTGTTAAGTGCACTACTATATGATGCCTAGATGACATTATTTATTTTCATATATGATCATTAAATATATGCAATATAGTTTATACATTTATTTGACTAACTATTTAGTTAAAGAAATTATTTTTACATGTTATCATCTCTGTTTAATACGTGAATGATCTTTATTATCATATACTAAAATATGTATTTTTAGATCACATATCGCACAAAATGATCGTGTTTATATTAGATTAAGTTAGCTAGAGATTTGCATGATAGAATAGGTCACTTTTTTATCATTATTATTATTGCAATCTCTTGAAAACCACCCATTCTCATTTTAAAACCCACATTGGGAAACTAGTCCCATCATTCGCAGTCGAAGCCACCATACCAAATGGAAAAGGAGTTGCCTTTAAGGTCCAGACTCGGTGGTTATCCCCCATGTTGGAGCAATAGAAATTTGAGGCTTCAACATTTTGGCACTAGGAGGGCCATCCAACTATGAATGGCATATAAATCCAAAGATCAATTGAAAAACATTCATAAGAGTCAAAACCCCTCCAAAACTTCTACTTCTTATAGATCTCGTTCAAAATCTCTAGATGAGAAATTTGAAGTTGTAGAAACATCTCCCTCCTCTCCTGATGTATTAAGACAACCACCTTCTTTATATTACACTCCTGAGTCTCCCGAAGTTCACTCCTTGATATAGAAATTGGAACAAATATACATTTATGTCGAGAAACCCGAGAAACCCGAAGCTTCTGAAGAAAGTGGCACTTCCTTATTACGAGATACTGGTGTATTAACTCGACTACAAAGTGAAAGGCTTGGAGTAACTCCTTTTGAGTTTATTCATTCACGATATAAGAAAGTTACCACATCAAGATATGAATCAGATACCAACGAGATCACATCACCTTTCCCTCCATTTACTTCCCGATCCACTTCTACTCAATCCACATCTTCTCAACTACCCATTTCTTCAACTAGTATTGCTACTAGTAGTACTAATCTAGTAGTAAGTTCTTCACCATCCATATCTACTTTTGGACCAGCCTTCTTATTTCCCTAATCCCCAACTCAAGTTATGGCCAATCAACCCGCTCAACCTTGGAAAAATCCTGGTGTTGTACTGGTTGCTAATCCAAATCTCTCTCAGCAAACCCAGAAAAATGGTTACCTAAGTATAATCCTGATGATGGTATTCCTGCCGAAGAACATCTAAATAACTTTATGTTAGCCATGAATCTTAATGGAGTTTCAAATGAAGATGTTGTAATCAGACTATTTCCTTATACTTTCCAGCGATCTGCAAGATCTTGGTATTTTTCCTTTCCAACAGGCTCAATAAGAAACTGGGACACTTTCGAAGAAAATTTTCTTGCAAAATTTGGTGATGACAGGACTATAGAATCTTTAATCAATGATCTTTCCAACCTAAAAGCAAGTTCAGCTGAAAGGATCAAAGACAACTCCATATTTAACAAATTACTGAACATAATCCCAGTTGCCTCTAAACCTGTAGCAGATGTGCAAATAGAATGGTACATATCCTCCCTTCCCTCTAATATCACAATTTTTGTAGATAGAGCCAATAAGGCAACCCTTGTAGAAAACATAAAAGAGGTTCTGTCTGTAGATAGAAGAGTTATTGCCTTAGAAAAAAAGTCATAGATAGAAGAAAGGAAATCAAAGAAAGTGACATTCAAGGAAGATTCAAAAAAGAAATATCCAAAAGATCCTTTCGAACTTGAAGGCCTTCAAAAGGTGATAAATACCATGTCAAATGAAATGGTCGAAATCAAGAAACAAGTTACAGAATAATCTACTCCCAAGAAAGATTTTTTCCCATTCAAGAAAAATCCTTCTTCTTCATCCCAGCCACCAAATACTATTTCCAATGTTGAATCTGACCAAGAACCAGAAGAAGACTCAAAAACTAAAGATGAAGCAAAAACTGAAGAAGAAGTTGAGTTAAATGGAATTTGGGACTTCATTCTTCCAACCGAAGAGGAAGCACAAGCTATGCTGGTAACTACAAGAAGTAAAACCTCTACTGATACATCTACAACAAATCAGAAATAGAAAGTTGCTACTCCTATAAAGGAGAAGACAACAAGTAATAAATCTAAGACTAATCAAATTGATTCTATTCCATTAGATCCTCCTACTACTTCCAAAACTTTAGTAATCTCGGATATAGTGGAATATAATATAGTCAAAGATATGAAAAATACGAGAGAAAATATTTCATTACATGAACTGACTAAACTCAAATAACAACAAAAAATCTTACTTAGAGAGTTAAAAGTAGTTCCTGTAGCTCCTTTACCATCCACTATAGTCACTCAAGCTGCTTATGATATGGGAAACCTAGGCACATCTAAAATACCTCAAAATGTCAACCTAGGTCTTGGTTTATCATCTGAAGAAAGGATATCATTCATCAAGTTGTTGAAAACATATAAAGGTGTCTCTTCCTGGGATTATTCAGATCTCAAGACCTATGATACCTTTGTAATTCAACATACTATACTGACGACCTCTAATGAGAAACTAGTTCAACAAAAGCATAGAAAGATTCATCCAAACCTTGAAAGTCAACTTAAATCTGAATTGAACAAACTTTTGAAAGAAAAGATAATATTTTCGTTAGAAACTCAAAATGGGTATCAAATAGGGTTCCTGTCAGGAAAAAGAATGGAGATATTAGGATTTGTATTGATTTTAGAAACCTGAATAGAGCTTATCAAAAGGACAACTTTCCTTTGACTATCATGGAGCAAATATTGCAATCAGTTGCAGGTTTTGAGTTAATGTCTTTTCTAGATGGATTTTCAGGATACAATCAGATTCTTGTACATCCAAATGACATATTGAAGACAACATTCAGGACCAAGTGTGTAATATCCTTCCCCTTAATAATAAATAATAATAAATAATAAATAATAAATAATTAATATACATATACAAATTATATAATCAATATAAATAATAGATAATAAATCACTTAATAATAAAAATAAATAATAAATCATAAATGTTAAATAATTAAATTTGTATTTTAAAAATATACAAGAAAAAAAAAGTAATAACTATACTAAAGCTCTAAATAAGAATAAATAGGAATAAAACAAAGAAAACAATAAAAAAAATCACTAAAGCTATCAAAAAGAAGAAAATAAAACAAGAAAGCTAAAAATCAAAGTCACATGTAGACACATGGAGTGTGTGCATGTGGTTCCCATCCAATTTTGCTCTATTTATTAGATAGTGAGGAGGATGGGAGGCATTCCATCTTTCCAAGATTCTATTTTTCATTCTCTTGGGAGAATGGTGTTCTAAGATATAGGAGTCACTGGCAGTAGTACGTTGATTGAGGGCTCGGGGGTGGCCAGTTGTAGCAAATCCTTGCACAATTGAGCCTACGGTTAGGTGGAGAGTCGTCCCCAAAACCTTGTTGCGGTAAGCCTACTTCTACCATAGGTAAGCACTATTCATAGTTGAATTTAGTTTGTTAATTACATGTTTATTTGGCTAGGTAAGTGCCACTCTGATTTAAATTTAATGTTAATTAGATATTTATTTTTGGACTGTTACAAATGGCATTAGAGGAGGGCTCAATGCTTAGGGCCTATGGGCATCAATTTTGTTTTTAGGATATTTAACTTGACTTGTTTTTGAAAGTTACAGGATGCTTATTTTCCTACGAGTAATTTCCACGGCAACTGAATTTTGGAATCGGGGTTTCTAGATTTTTGCAATTCTGATTTGTTTTCATTAATTCGTTAGCCATTTTTTACAATTGTTTGCAGGCTCTGCCACAACATAAACTGAGTGGTGTGTGTTTTTATGATAGGCATCAGATAAAGCTTGTTTATCATAAATTTATTTATATTGTGGTTCTGAAAGATAATTTGTTTCTGCGATCATTTTTGTTACATTTCTGACATCAACCATTTTGAGTTTTCTGGGGGCATCTCGATTTGCTAGGTCATCATTTTGGTGATATGCATCAACTTGTCTTTCCATACCCTTGACAACTGCACTGTGGGATAAGAGTTACTCATTCTGCTCCTCTTCCTGGCGATTATTTAGGGCTGGAAATGGGGAGATTCTTTTTGTGAAAATTCATGTCACTAGAAATTGTTCACTTTTTCGAAACTCTAATATTGGATTATACTCGGAATCCATTTGAATGGTCAAAATTGCGATCCTAAAAATGAATAATGTGATTTCAAAGATCAATATTGAAAGAGTTGTGTTCTTGCAATAATAGACTAGAGAAATTCCAAGCAAATGCTATTGCTAAAGGACAACGAGAACAACAATCCAACCCAAATAATTATTGAATAGTATGATCAACATTCAAGGAATGTTATCTCTGTGTTTTTAGATCAGATTGAACAATAAAATAATGAACAGATGCTAGTGAACAATGATCATCTAAAGGTAATAAGATATTAGAGTTTATCCATTGTGAATTGGAACAGATTTCATTATTTTAGAGCACTTTAATTGGTGACAAATTTCAACTTCAATTATCCAAATACTTCAAGTGCTATGTAAACTGTGTTGTAAAATGAACCGGTGGTGAGTAGTTACACCAGCATTAAAGATTTGTTACAAAAAACATGCAAGTATACCATTTCAATAGTGCAATCTTTCAGAGAATTATACATCGTCAATTATGGGTAGATTATCGCCATCCAAGATTACAAGATTATATACTTTTCCAATGAATCAATGAGTCATAATAAAACTATATCTTTAATTATGTGACTCATTTAGATTTTCACTTTGTTATATGGTTGTGAGTTATGAGTTTAATAAGATACGTTTTTATCATAAATTATCAACAATCACAATACTTAAACCATAATTAAACCATAAATTATCAACAATTACAAATTTTTGTAGTATAAACCATGGAAAACATGAATTAGAAGGTACTAATGATGTCAGAATAAAACTTGGAGAATTGTCTCAATGTTGGTGGAATTATTGTGTTAAGAAGGTACTTTGATCTTCGAAAGAAAATTTATTCATCGTTATATGTCACACCAATATTAATTCTACAGATTCATGATTTTTTAAGGATCGAAATTTTGTGCTGTAGAGTGAAATATTTAAGTATCTGTTTAAGAAATCATAACTTATGTTAGAAGAACTAGATGGATTGCTTTTAACAAAATAAATCATTTAAACAAATTTATTGAATGTATCTTGAGATTCTTATGGCTATCAAATGATTTAAGAAATCAACAACCGAAGAAATATTCCACACCATAAAGAAGAATAGACATCGTCACCCGACCCATAATCGAATCGGATGGCTGGGAAGGTTATCCCTCCCCAAAACACAAAATAAAATCTTTTTATTAATAAGATGGCCTGCCTGCAAGCGCACCCACGAAGGCAACACCATATCAAACCCTTAACAAAGCTTTAATAGCTACCGGGTTTACATTCATTAATTACAATATAAGGATTGAAACAAAACCAGGAACTCTTGAACAAACGTATTGGTGCGCTTGGGATATATACATTTTGGTCCACACTTAGACAACCGCAGGGACATAAGTCTTTTCTCGAATGTTGTGCATTTTAAGTTTCTGAAAAGAAAATAGTCAAACTAGGTGATTACGGTAATGGTGTCGATAAGAAGCAAAGCTCTGCTAATAAGATTATTCATATTGTGGATGCATCATTCAAAGTTGATGGATTCTCCATCATATTTCACAAGCAGAAGGCGCTGCATGCTATGATGACATATTTTGTACAACCAGGAATGGAACTTTTTCTATAATCCTCACTTCGGACAGTTTTTGAAGCATCTTCAGCCCTAACTGATATTGTCACGTTGAGGAGAGGGATGTTGAATAATTTTGAGATCAAATTGAAGACTAAAAAAGAAACTCCAACAGAAGCTAACTCCACTAGACCTTTGAAATAGAGCTCATCAAACAAGATGCATCTTCAGTAGATTGACGAGAGATTAAGACTCAAGATGGTGAGGATCATATGAAATTTAACGATGTACTTAGATGATTATACCATTGGTGTAAATTATCAACTACCTAGTAGAAAGAAGTCGAACTGATTATTGAAAAGTAATTGACAACTTGATGAAAACATATTGATGATGTTTCATGCTATCATGGTAGGAAGATAATGATGTACATATGGTTCTTATAGTGATAAGGTATCCATACATGATGATAGGTATTTAATGTTCAATACTCATGATGGATATGATATGCATAACGTGGCATAGGAATTATGATGTTATAATATGAGGATTATTGACATGTGGTTCATTTATGTGAACTCATGATATGTATTGATATAATTATGTTGATGGTATAACTGAAGCATGCGATATTTACATACAAATCTATGACATGCATGAGCATGAAGTTCCTTATTATTCATAAAGTTGCGATTAACAAAGATGAACGTTCTCATGATGACATGCAAGAGTTGGCATGTGGATTATTTCCTATGATACTATGATGGTATGGTTAATGCATTGGATGCATGTTGAGATGTGATGATTCACAGGACTCCACAAATGGGCCGAGAGGGCCGGTTTATTTGATGATCTCGTGCAAGCCCATACGCACGAGGGAGAATAGGTAACACCATATGGGCTGGGGACAAAACTCAATCAACACTACATATGCCATTGGTTCCTTTTGTCTTGTGTATAGCTCTTGATGAATAGATCTTGAAGAGCTATGGGACCATCTTGAGGAGGCAAAGTGCTTGATGTTCTAGGCTAGGTGCCTGTTATTGGATTGGGATGCCGAAGTCTGGAAGGGATGTAAAGGACTTCGATGCCTGGGGCTATGCGCCTTAGTAGTTGTGGAGGGAGTGGGCCAGCCTTGCGAGATGCTCGGGGTCATTGAGTACCGGACCGGATGCCTGCCTTGGGGCAGATGAGGTCTGAGTCAGGCACGAGCCTTGGGGCAAGCCTTGGACTAGGATACAGACCGGGTCAGGCCTAGCCTGGTGCCGAAAGTGGGAAAAAGGACAGAGATTCCTTGAGATTTCCCGCGGCATTGGGGACTTTCGATGCCTGCTGGTTATACTAGTTTAGCAGAGGGTGTTGGCAACATGAAGAAATAAAAATAATAATAAATAATAATAAAAAAACTTAACTTCGGGACGAAGTTCCTTAAAGTGGGAGAGTATGTAACATCCCTTCCTTAATAATCAATAATAAATAATAAGAACTAATAAAAATAATACAAAAATAATAATTAATAATAA
>APFE031671864.1:92214-102814 GCA_000404065.3 Pinus taeda | reverse complement strand
TTAAATTAAATTAAATAATTAATTTGTTTTAATTTGTTTTAATTAATTAATCGCACCTTCGAAATGAAAGACCTTTTCCGATGATCTTATGCTTCCAAGTGTCTAGGGGGGTTTATTTGTCTTATCAGGGAAAGCCAATTTCCGCTGATTTCACTCCCATTGTCCCTGTTGAGGTTTTGCGGAAATTTCATAATTTCAATGGCCTCTCTGATTTTCCTTTTGTGATAGTTGTCCTCTCTTGCAATTACCTTGGCGTCTTCCAAACACATATGGTGCTTGGTCTTGGACGAGTGCTCTGCAAGGGCTGATATACGAGATCTCTCATTCTTTATGTCAGTTGCGCGCTCTTTTAGTCTTATTTTCAGAGATGTGCTTGTTTCCCCAATATAACTCTTGCCACATGAGAAATCAATCTTGTACACTCCTTTGAGTTGTTGACGATCAATTTTATCCTTAACCGACCTCATCATCTGTCTTATCATTCCACATGTTGTAAATTGGGTGTCTATGTTCTTCTTCTTTAAAATTTTTGCAATCTTATCGGTAGTCCCATGGATGAATGGAAGGTAAACTTTTCCTTGATTCTCTTTCTTGTCTTCAGGGGGACGCTTAGAGAGGGCCCTGTCCTGAGCCCTTCTTATAGCTCTCTTGATACTCCACTCCTTGTATCCAATGTTTTTGAAGACAAAGGTTAAGTGTTCGATCTCATCCTTTAGGTGATCAGGGTCAGAAATTTTGAAAGCCCTAACAGCTAGGGTGTTCAAGACGCCATATTTCTGGGAGGGATGATGGTAAGAGTCAGCATGAAGATAGCTATTAGTGTGAGTTTTCTTTCTATAGACCTGGTGACCCAAAGTACCATCCTCCTTTCTACGGATCAAAACGTCTAGAAAGGGGATCCTACCATTCTCTTCCAGCTCCATAGTAAATTTGATTTCAGAAGATATAGAGTTAAGATGATTGAAGAACCTTTCAAGATCTGCGTTACCATGAGTCCAATTTACGTTGGTGTCATCGACAAATCTTTTCCACCATGCCGACTTCAAGTGGAATGAATCAAGGGCTTTCCTCTCAAAGTACTCCATGTATAGGTTGGCAACAATAGGTGAGAGCGGGGAACCCATGGCGACCCCAGAAATTTGTTCATAATTGTGATCTTGAAAACTGAAAAAAGCGGACCGAAGACAGATTTCTGCTAGCTTTGTTGTTTCTGGATCGGTGCTCATCCTTATAACATGGACAGCTTCATCAAGGGGAATCTTCGTAAACAAGGATACGGCATCAAAGCTTACTAGAATATCATCTTTATCCACCCTTCTATTCCTGATAAGTTTTACAAAATCAGTTGAGTCTTTTATAAAAGAGTCCGTGTTACCAATGAGGGGTTTCAGGATCTTAGCTACATACTTAGCTAATTCATAGGTAGGGGAACCAATGGTGTTAACAATTGTTCTAAGAGGGACCCCTTCCTTATGGATCTTTGATAATCCATAGATTCTAGGGATAACTTCACAAGAGGGAATCAGCTTCTTTTTTATTTTATCCTCTAGGTTGGTTTCCATGATGGCCTTCTTGACTTGCTTTATCACCTTAGGAATAGGGTTGGAGTTGACCCTTCTATAACTTCCACAACTCAAATGTTCATTCATTTTTTGAATGTAATCTTCTTTGTTTAACACCACGGTTGCTCCACCTTTATCAGCTTTGAGAACAACTATTTTATCATTATTTCGGAGAGACCTCAGAGCCTCATGTCCCTCTTTATTCAGGTTACTCTTCGGGCGTTTAGACTTTAACATAGCTATGGAACATTCTTGTCTTAATATCTCCCTGTCGTTTGATGAAAGACCTTGAGTTCCATTCTCAATGTTGCAAATGATGCTTTCAAAAGGAATGTTCTTAGGTGAGACTGCAAATCCCAATCCTTTACTCAGAATTTTGATCTCTTCAGGGTTAATCATTATGGATGAGAGATTCACAACCCTCTTGTCATGCTTGTTTGGAATAGTGGGGTTCCCAATCACAAACTTATCTTTTCCAGAATCATCACTTGTAGCATTATCATTATTAATAATTCCATAGTTTGTATTATATTTAGCTCCAAGCTCTTTACCTTCGAAGCCGCTCCTGTTTTTATTTATATTATATGAGTTACCTCCTGCCTGCTCCATGTTGCAGTTGGAATCCAAGCTGTCGATGATGCCTGCTTTACTGTAGCTGGTATCACCCCCAATACAGTTGGTATTGTTTTTAATACTTCCAGCGATTGAGTTAAGATCTTTGCCAACCTCATTACCAACAAATTCAAAAATATCAGTTTTGGGCAGCGTGGCTGGAGCCAGTGCTGCTGGAGGGACAGCGTAGGGCTCCACGTTGTTCACATTGTTAATGTTGTTACCCATTTCCATGTTATAGCTTGATGAATCTGCGTTGATGTTAAAGCCTGTTTTAATGTTAAATTCTTTGTTGCTCATTGAATTAATGTTTACATTTGCGCTGTTGGGGATAGTGTCCATGCTATTCATCTCAATATCGTTGTTACCCATTTTAATGTCAAAATCCTCTGTAGTAACTGCGATGTTAGAGTTATTGTCCTTGCTGTCAAAGTTACCCATTTTTATGTTGAACCCTGATGTACCTGCGCTATTGTTAAAGCCCATTTTAATGTTAACATCCTTGATGCTCATTGTATTCATGTTTATACCTGCGCTGTTGGGATCCACGCTATTGATCAAATCGTTGTTACCCATTCTTACGCTGTTCATAATGAAGCTTGATGAATCTGCGTTGATGTTAAGGCCCGTTTTAATGTTAAATTCTTTGCTACTCATTGAATTTATGTTTATACCTGCACTGTTGGGGATAGTGTCCACACTATTCATCTCAATATCGGTGTTGCCCATTTAGTTAATTCTTCATAAGTTGATCCTTAATCTGTGCATCAGAACCATATAAAAAGTAACTAGGAGTAGTAAAAACATAATAGACAGTCACACACATGAACACAAGATATAAGGTGGAAACCCAATGTGGGTGAAAACCATCTGCTGCAATCGTCTCTATCTTTCTTTTAATAAGAAACTGTTTTTTACAATATTTTGTACTAGTGTAGTCTTATACCAGTACGTAGGCTTCTACCTGTAGAAGGCTACAACCTTCTCTCTTTCTCCATCTTCTCTTGGAAGGGAGCTACAACCCCTAGCTCATGTACTAGTTGATGTACTAGTACATAGGTGCTGACCTACAGAAGGCTACAACCTTCTCTTTTCTTCCAGGGACCATGTTTCATAAATTTTCAGACTGGATCCATCAATAACATCAATCAAACATCAAATATATCTGCATCAACCAATTTCCTTTGCACCAACCAAAAACTAAATCAAACAATCACTTCTCTAAATGTTGTAACCAGAATACAGTAACAGTAACCAAAACCCAAGCCAGAACCCAAAACACTACAACAGTAATAAGAAGTAGCTAAAGCATATTTTATGAGGTGTATGCTACTTCAATGTGACGAACCTGCATGCATACACACTTGTATTAAGGAAAACCTATGTATACGAACTTTTGAAATGTCAAACCAGTGTATATGCGCCTTCGCTATAATGAACCTGCATGAAGATTTGTAAATGATGATTTTAACCTTTACAATTATTCAGACATCAGCTATAACCAGATCATCATATTTACAGATTACGACATGCGCCAATTATTCAGATAAAAGATAAAAACAACACAAAGATACTTCTATTCAAGCCTTAAGATCTTGACCCATCAATTGAACTTATCCTTCATCAAGTGCTTAGGTTCATCCTTGATTCAGATCCAACTGTGCACCATAACCCAATCACCTGTATACTAGATCTTGCTCTTCATTAGATATTCAATTCATGAGTGACTTTGCCTAATGATCTTCTCCTACTTTTATAGTCTTAGGCGTTGCTCAATACCATGGTACAAAACCACATAGAATCAATACCTTGGACCAAATACCTGGGGTCAACACTTCCGACAAGATACCCTGGACCAATACCATGGATCACAATACCATGGTCCAAATACCACGGACCAAAACCAAGTTTTCCAATATGTACGTGCCTTTTCATTTCGTGAAAGTGCATGTGTATGCTCATATGCTCATTTTGGTCTACGAACCTGCGTGTACACGCAGCTTGGTCAATGGGAACCTGCGTATACCTTTCTTTCTTCATTATGTGAGCCTGAACTGTGATCTATCATCTGTGAGAGTTGCCATCAAGGACAACACCTGTGTCATAGTGCCAAATCTGTGTCATAATGCCAACAATCTCCCCCTTTGGACTTGATGGCAACCCCAAGTCACTCTCCCCCTTTGTCATCAAGGGAAAAGGATTATGCTCCCCCTGAGTACATGCTAAATTCTCTGATATGCTGAAGTGTGTTGTCCATGCTCCCCTTGACTGTAAGCAAGGTCTGCAAAAATATGTTTTATAAGAAGAACATGACTCTATACATCATAAATGACCTTCCTATCACCAAAGACTCATACATATATCCATCTCCCAACCAAGTGGGGATATACCAAGATTGACTCATCCACCCAACCATGTGGGGATATACCAAATGTTTATACATGACAGAATAAGAACATTACATTATCCATCCCATGCATAGTGGGGAAACAAAATAGGTCGTTACATGACCTTGATAATAAAATATATATAAGACGTAGAGACCAAATATCTAAAACGAGACCATGATAGTCATCAACAACTATCATCAGCAACATCTGTCAATCACCATCTAGACCAGCAACCATGATCTCCCCTTGAACCTGTTCCACTTGAAACAAAACAATTGTGAATTTGTACCAAGATCTTCTAAGATAATGCCAATAATGCATTATTATAAGCATATGCTCCCCCTGAACCTGTGCCAGATGATCATTGTTAGACCCATATCAAACCCTTTTCATATTGAGACTGGCCCACTGTTTTTCTTCAAACCATCATATATGCGACTGTATCCACAGCAACCGGTGTATGTACGTCGATATGCTTCATGAAACTCATGTACAACCACTTTTCTATAAAATAGATAAGTTTCAACAGAAAGATGATGCATCAACTACTCCCAGCTTCTGTCTGAGATATTCAAATGTCTCTCTAGGCAGTGGTTTGGTGAATATATCAACAACCTATTCTTTGGAGGGAACATACTCCAATTTGACTGATGAGCCCTAGTAATGGGTAACTATATGGGCTCATTCTGCCTCTTATTATGCCATTCGGGAGAAATCTATTATAGGAACCAGGACATCGGGAAGAGGTCTCCAGAGATTCTGATCTCATCCTTCTAGTGGCTCAACCAGTAACCAATGCGAAACCAAAAATCCATGGTTTTCTGGTAGAACCTATTTCGCCATGTTGCGAACCGACGACGGCGAAATTTTGACTTAATCCACCATTCTCATTATTTTGTTGCATGTTTTTGAATATATTTATGCTAATAGAGTGAAATGGGTTAGTCACTTTGCCATGTAGTCTAATGAGTGTTTTATGCAGATTTTTTGGACAATTTTAGACAAAGACAAGGAATTTATGAGCAAATGGCAGCCAAACTTGAGGAAAATAGGGAAGAGGACTTGTAGGGGGGTGTCTCCTTAATTAATGACCCCTTTCCTCGAATCCTCCATCAGTGAGTCGGAGCACAAAGGCCCACATTGATGATTCCAAGGGGCAGCCGAGCAAGTCAAGTATGACTGTTGCTTATATTTAGTTCTAGGAAGCTGAGTTCCTTGATTTTAGGAGGACTCTTGAAAGTCCCCATAAGAAGGCTTAGAGCCTTAGTAGGTTAGCCAGTTCTTAGTAGATTTTCATACTTTTGTGCAACACATTGGTCAACTTATTTTCTAGTTCTTTTTTAGAACAACTTAAGTGACGTAACTGCTATTTTTTGATAAATGAAGATGAAACAATTTTTGAGCCAACACTGATCTCTTTCAGAGGGCTGAAGCTCTTGGGTTAGGGCCCAACCCAAGCTACCCAACACCTCCTTCTGTGTATTTATATGCTTTTTCTTCCATTCATGAGATAATTTCTGTTGCATAGGTTCATCTTACTTTGTTAAATTAGGTTGCTTTTGATGATTAACATAGTTTTTTTGTATCAATTGTGCAAGTAGGTTGCTGCGGTGATAGAATAAGATTAAAAATGGCCAAAAGTAGGTCTTGATCTCCTTTCTCCCTTCCCGGGACTATGATTTGAGGTCAAGGCACTACTGCTACCACCAAAAACACAGTTTTTGCTCTTCCATGCAACTGCTAGTGTGATAACTTGATTTGGAAAAGTTAATATTGGTTCAGATTCACTTGTGTAGATCATTTTTTGTTCTTTTTCCATAGTTCTCTCGCATGCTTTTCTATTCATAAGGTATTGTTCCGCATTTTTCTGTTTTTAGGTCATAGATTAGGTCAGGCTAGACAAAATTCTGTTTTTAGTTCTTTCTTTGGTCAGTTTTGATAAGTAAATGTGCAGATCTCTTGCAGGACATCTCATCTTACCATCCCTCCATAAAATATCCTGCACTAGTTCACTTCTCATAGATTTCCCAACTCCTTCACAGCATTTTGCCAATCTGCCCTAATTTCTGCGTTTTTCCATAAAGCTAATTTCTTGTCATTTGAACAAATCCAACCATCACGTTCATCCCTGATCTTCCTTGACAGGTTCTAGACACCTCAACACCTTCATCTAGCCTCCATTTCCCCTTTCCCATCATTTTTCCACCTTCAAAACTCCAAAAACACCTTTCGGCCTCCTCCTGTAGATCCTCTTGTAGATCCCCTGCAGCCTCCTGTAGAATTTCCTGTGAGTGATTTTTCGAAGTCTAATTGCAATGGAATTCTTCAAAAGGGTACTAGGGGCTTCTTAGGACCTCTCCACACCTTTCTCACCCTCTGCAAAAGCCAACTCCATATTCCTTTTCCACCAAATCTCTACACAGTCATAACCAATTAAATCACAAGCATAATAATTCCACATAAAAATACTCAAAAGTACAAAAAGATGACTTCTTCTCATTTCTCTTCAGAAGTAGCTTGAATAAATGCAATTTACGTTTTTAGTAGTCAATGGCACTCACTTCATTAGTTTCCATCTCTTTTCTTGCAAAAGTAGGGTTAGTGGTTAAACTAGGGTTTGTCAGGGTTTGCTAGGGTGTGCATTTCATTTCAGTTTTCCTTCTCTTTCTCCAAGTAGAATAGCCCTTGTAGAGTTAGATTTTTGTCATCAAAGTAAAAGATTTTTCTGGGAACTCATAGAAGTTGGCTTAAGCTCCTAGCGAACTTGCGCCAGCTGATCAAGTGACAACATGCAATAAACCTTTGCATACAACAACGTCGCTTCCAAGTTTGTTACTAACTACCAGGCTGATAAAAGTAAATAAGGAAGCCTCGGGAGTTGTAGCATTATTGTTGCAATACTAGGGACCACCATTCTTTTTGGCGCCGTTGTCGAGGAAGTGTCAGAGTATTTTTTGATTACTGTTTTTCTTCTATTTTCTACTGCAACATTCTACTAAGTTGTTTATTTCAGCAAGTGTTACAAAGTAAAATGTCACTGCCTTCATGTCAGTCTCCCTACTGTGCCATAAAACCACATTCACCTATACTCATGCTCCTCAAAATGGCTAAAAAACCCTTTTTGCCTAAGTCAAATGGATCATCGCGACTGTTAATGAAATAACCACGCTGATGGCCGGAGGCCAGTGTATCTGTTGCGCTGCCAGCGCGGAAGCACACGTCTTTTCCGCGCTGGTCCCATTTTTACGAACAACGCCTCCTCCGTTTGTCCTTTTCGCGCTGACGAGACTTCTTCTACGTCGGTTTGCGATGTCAGCGCGGCAGTTCACGGGTTTTCCGCGCTGATCCTGTTTGGGCGAATTTGTTCTAACAACCAGCCTTCCAGATCCCTCCAGAACTGGTTGTTAGCATTGTTGAGGTCGCCATCCTTTCTCTGGCATGTCTGTTCGACTGACCACCCACTTTTCTTGGAGGAAATCTCATCCTTTGTCTATTCATGGAGACTCCTTCTCCTTTATAAGCCTCCTCCATTGCCCATGAGCAGCTAGTTTGGAACATATAGACTTGGTTGAAGGAATTCTTAGTGCATTTGAGTGCTGCTCCTTGTAGGCATTTAGTGTGTGGTGTGAGGATTGCTTTGAGCTTGAGGAAGGTCATGAGCTTGTGGCCTTGTATGTGAGAGAGAGACCTTGTGACTTGGGAGTTTGATCCAAAGGTGAATGCTTGGGAGACACACTGGCTGGACCCTCTAGGGAAGGACGCAGCGTCAGGACATCGGTTGTACCTTACTCTACTTTTGTCAATAAAGATAGATGACTACTCTTATGGTTCCATTTACATGTGTTCAATGAATGATTCATGCAAATTGTATCTTTCCTGACCGATACATAGTTGTTTTTAGCAGATTTTACGTTCTTGTTTGCTCTCTTTTGCTTGTGCAGGTGTTCATCCACGAGGATAGCGGGGAATTGTGATCGGCTGGAGCGAAGGAGCGAGAGGAATATCTCTTCGACAAACAAGCGTTGGAATCCAAGTAAGTTATTGTCACCTACTTGTTAATTACAACTAGGAACCTGCGAGGTAGCATTGTTCGATTGTTGCTAGACCCCTGTTGGGCTAGTAGGGATCGCCTCTATCCGTAGAGGGGATTTACCTATACAACAATTTGGCGACTCCGCTGGGGACCTTGCCTGTCCCTTTGTATCTCACCTTTGTTTGATTATTGCTTCTTTGTCAAGATTTTGGGGAGTGTTTTTACTGTTGGTCTGTTTCTGGGTTCGTCCTAGGGACTACCTCACTTGCCTTGAAACCCTGTTCTTTTGGTTTGGGAGTTTTTGTTCGAATTGACTTGCTTTTCAGCCTCAGCGCGTTTTATTTTAAAACAGTTGCGCTGACAGCGCATCCTGTCCTCTTTGTTGTTTCTGTCATCGCTTTTGTATATTCATCTAGTCGTGCTGACCTGGTTTTTCGAGCCAGCGCCCTTTATTCGTGTCCTTCCGCGCTGACAGTGCAAAGTTGCTACGGGCTCTTCTGCGTCATCGCTTTGTTGCTATGGGGTCACCCACGCTGATCCTGTAAAAAATTCTTTTTGGCCGATTTGACCTACTGAACCTCTTGATTTTGGTTTTCCCCTGTTTCTTACACTTGGCTTTTGGCTTGATAACTTTGTTGGACTGTGACTCGCTTGTTTGCGGGGCCTCGTTCCACGAAAGCTCATTTATCGCTTATTTGCAGTTTTGTGCAAAGACCTTCCTTCTTGCTTCTATTGCTTGGTTTGCATTCTGCCTTGACTTTTACGGTTGCTTGAGTGTGTGGGAGTCTTGTTTGACTGGTTTTGAGTCTCTCTTTTGAGAAATTCTTAATTTGATTTCCTTTGATCATTACTTGAAGGTTTGTCTCAGTCTCTTCACAATTTTGCATCTTTTTGCTTTTGTTTTTGCAAAAAAATTTC
Source organism: Pinus taeda (assembly GCA_000404065.3). Lineage (NCBI taxonomy): Eukaryota > Viridiplantae > Streptophyta > Pinopsida > Pinales > Pinaceae > Pinus > Pinus taeda. The sequence goes on along the minus strand of APFE031671864.1, from coordinate 93,299 downwards.
CCCCTCATTCACCGGGGGGGGGGCGCTAAATTGTGTATGAGTGTTAATCGCCTTTGAGTGTTTTTATTTTTTTTTGATCTTTGGAAATCTCACCCAATTTTCTTGACTTGCACTTGACTGGTTCTTAGATTACATTAGAATCATCTTGTGTTTGAGAATTCTCTTGCATAGATCACACTTGCATAATTAGAATTCTTGTTTGTGCATAGATTACGTTCGCACACTGTTCAAGTGAATTGTGCATAAATTACAATTGCATAGATTACATTTGCCCTTTGGGTGTTTGCCTTCTTCTATCGACTTCACGTTTTTAGCCCTAGGGCATCTAGTGGCTTTGTGTGTCGAGCCTCCCTTAGGTGTTTTTGGTCTTCTATTGGGCCAGTTGACTCTCTAATTGCTCCCTTGCACTTGCTTAGTGATTGTTGAAGTGTTTTTGGTTGTTCTCCAAGCGATTTGCTTCCTCCTTGTTTGAATTCCTTTTTGTCTTGCTGAGCTTAGATTACATAGCTCATCCAAACCCTAGTTTTCCTTTGATTTGGAAAACTGTTTTGGTTACTTGGGAATTGTCTTGTGTGTGCATTGAGTGATTTTAGTTTTTCACTTAGTGTCGCCATCTCTCTAATTCATTTTAAAAGAATTTTTATGTCATTGAAAAAGTAGAGCAAACTAGTATCTTTTGCGTTGATAGTTGAAAGGAAAAGGACTTTTATGTCATTGAAAAAGTAGAGCAAACTAGTATCTTTTGCATTGATAGTCGGAAAGAAAAGAGCATTTCGTTGTCTCATGTTTCTCAAAAGAAAAAGTTTCCTTTCCTTGCTATTATTTGCATTAGGTTGCGTGCTTGCTTGAATTCGTTTTGTTTGTTTGAAGAATCCTTAACTCTTATTAGCTAGAATTCATCGAACAAAATGATGATCTTTGGCATATAGTTGCATTTAGGTGTTTTTGAGAGATCATGCGGTAGGACCTCAAACTCAAACTTAATTCAAGATCAACTGTAAAATTAACCAAATTTATCTAAAAACGCATTGGAACTTAACGAGAACATCTAGAGGTCTAGGCTAGAGACGTGTTCCGGCGTCTTT